>CAHIKZ030000126.1:282500-517500 GCA_903632075.3 Acanthosepion pharaonis | reverse complement strand
AAAAGGTAGAAATTGCTGCAGTTAGAAGCAATTTGTGAAATAAGATTAGTGACTAAAGTTCAAATAATAATTAAATAAAAAAGAAAAGAGAAATCTGATGTTATATTCATGCAATGATACTTAGGAAAGATAAGAATACTTTTGTTCTATTTTAACATTGGTTATCTTAACAATGGTCTTTTAATTGGTATGTTATAATTGAGAAACAAGAGTGAGTGAAGATGATGCTACACGTTTTTCAGTATAATGATCAAGTATGGAGACATGCTACATTTTGTGAATAATGAGAATGAAATATAAGAATAACACTGACTACTAGCTGATAGAAAGGAGGAAAAGTGAAGATAATGCTGTTCAAGTCTTCTTTATAGCTCAACAGAAGCACATGTTGAATATTGTACTTAAAAAATCACTAGAGATTTATTCTGCATCTGGTATGTCTTCTTTTTTTTTTTTTAAATGTCTTTTTATTAGATTTTTTTCTTTTTTTTTTAAATGTCTTTTTTTTAGATGTTTTTTCTTTCTTTTTTTTAAATGTCTTTTTATTAGATTTTTCTTTTTTTTTTTTAAATGTCTTTTTATTAGATTTTTTCTTTTTTTTAAATGTCTTTTTTTAGATGTTTTTTTTTTAAATGTCTTTTTTATTTTTTAAAATGTATTTTTCTTTATTAAAATGTTTTTTATATTTTAAAGATTTTTAAATTGTTTTTCTTTATTTTTTTAAATGTTTTTTAAATGTTCTTTTTTAATGCCTTTTTAATTGTTTTACTTTATTTTCTAAAATGTCTTTTTTAAATGTTTTTCTTTATTTTTTAAATGTTTTTTTTTAAAATGTTTTTCTTTATTTTTTAAAAATGTCTTTTTTCTTTTTTTAAATCTTTCTTTCTTTCTTTCTTTTTATTTAAATGTCTTTAAGGTAGCAGCAGTGATTAAACTACAGACCTTGGAACATTTCATTCAAAGTTCTATTGACTGAAAAGAGCTTAGATGTGTCTCAGAGGAAATAAGGATGAGAAACATGCATGCCTCTCCTATGTGGAAAAGAACAGAGGAGTGCAATCTCTAAGCTGTCAAAAAGCTGGAAGAATTATATTTACAATGGAAACTGAACACAATTACAGTGGGCAAGGTTATCTGAATGGGTTAGCACTGGCAGTTTATTTATGATGAATCCAAGCGCAGGGATTGTTGCACATAGACAGGATTCAAAACATTGTCACCACTCTTCAGACACATGTCAATACAGAATTTCTGCTTGAATTGGTGAACAAACATTTCCAACCCAGTTGTGGGTTACACCTTTCAACATAGAAAGTGAAATTTATAAAAATATTTCTTGCTGAGTGTTGCAGTGCTCACTACTCAGGAGACAAAAAAACAATGAAGACTAATGGACATAGACATTTTTCTGACTACACAAAATGTAATAAATCAATGGCCTGAAGCTAGACTAGAATCTGACACCATGCAAACTTTTCTTTTTTTAAAAAACAAACTATATCTATAATACAAGCTAGTTGAACTAGGGAAAACATATTTTATCATAAATAAAACGTAATAAACAAAAATATGCAAAATAATTTTTACAATCCCACATTACAAAATAGAACTGATAAAACGATTAATTTTTGAAATTCTGGTAGATATAATTTTACACTAATGTTGATTTATTCATTCCCAAATTTTTATGGCTTATCAACCTTTTGCAGGTTTTTAATACCAGAAAATATTTTTGATTGTGAGAATTTTTTTGAGATAATGATTTACTGCTACAAGTCTTAATAAACCTATAGCTGGGGTGAGAAAAGGTGAATTCATATGTTTGCACATAAGTGAATATAACAAACCTGACTAGAATTAGAACTCTGCTCTCTGATTAGCAATTCTGATTAATTATCCATTACACCACCCACATATCCAAGCTTACAGTACCTAGTAATTCCAAGTGGTCACCCATTTGAGGTACTGACCAGGTTTGATGTTGCTTAACTTCATTGAGTGTAAAGGAACTGGTGTTTCAATGTTTCAAATCTTTCATTAATAAAATAATTGTTTATTCACATTTAAACTCAATCATATTAATGTTGGTCATGAAGAGTATGTATTTTGGGGACTTTCTATTTAAAGATACTTAAAAGTTATACATTTTCAACTAATGCTATTAAGTGGTTAAGTATCTTACTTCTATCAACATCCTTTTGGACTAACAATATGGCTTCCATTTCACCATGTCTACAGCTGATGTGTTAACAGCCATCACTGAATATGTATACTAAGTTCTTGATAATAATGGTGAATCTTGAGCTGTGGCTCTAGATATCTCAAAGATGTTTGACAGGGTTTGACATGTTGGTCGCCTATGCAAGCTCCAAGGCTATGGTAACATAGGACAAATGTTTGATTTAATCCAATCATTCTTATCATGAAATGAAGGCAATTTTGAATAGGCTTGCTTCCGGATCGTTTCACATGAATGCAAGTGTCCCCCAAGGCTTTATCCTGGGTCCTACGCTGTTTCAGATCTTCTTCAATGATCTCCCTGGTATCATCAGTTTCCAACTAGGTAATTAAGCAGATGACACTACCATTTACTCCTGCCTCAATAGCAAAACCCTCAGAGCTGACAAAAATAAAGCTGGCTGTTGCTCTTAATAAGGACCCCCCAATTAAAAGTGGGGAAGGAAATTGTTTGTAAATTTGAGCACCTCCAAAACAGAATTGCTTTCAATTAACCACACAGAGAAAATCTTTTCTATCTGCTATCAGCATCAGCATTATTGATGCTAGACTCCAGGAGAGCAACACACAGCATCTTCTTGACCTTATGTTTTCAACTGACTTCAAATGGAGTGACTACATCATATCAATAGCTGCATCCACTGTAAGGAAAGTTGGGTCACTGGGTTGAGCCAGAAAACTTTTCTCATCAGACCCCATCTTGCACATTTACAAATCTACCATTTGCCCATGCAGTGAATACTGCGGCCATATCTGGTCTGGTGCTTCTGTTATTCATCTCAAGGTTCTTGACAAAATACAAAGAAAGATCTGTAATATAATCGATCCTGACATGGCATCTCGACTTCAGTCACTTTCTCACTGATGTGGCATGGCTTCACTTTGTCTTTTCTACAAATATTTTCATGGCAGCTGCTCTGACAAGTTTTTTTTTTCCCTGGTGCTCCGACTACATGAATTTTAACCTAGGTCCTACCTGTTTACTGTTGAAATAGCTAAATGCAACTTCCACTTCTATTCCAAGTTTCTTTTCTTGCACTTCCTGTGGAACTCCCTTCTGTTTATTTGCTTCCTGATATGATAACTACAGTTTTAAGCTTATATATATATATATATATATATATATATATATATTTATATATATACACACACACACAGGGTGCGATGGGTAAATTGTCGACATTTTATATTTTCAATTTTATGCATGCATGTTGTTTGTTTTGGATTTTATTGATTGCACAGTATAGTAGGGCCAGTTGGGCACCATCTGTGAGAATGAGAACACCATGATGCAATTATCTCTGCCAGAAATTTGAAAACTACATGCTGTACTGCTTGGTATTCATGCCAGAAGCTCCAATATGAATATTTCAGAGTGTTTTGAGTGTCAATCTGAGGATTTAAATGCAATGTCAATCACTATCTACTGGCCTGACTGCTTTCTTGTCTTTCTTCTCATTACTAATGTTTCTGTTCCTAATTCCTCCACATCCTGTAACCCCTTGCATTTTAGTGTCTGTACTGCCTACCTTGGGGTAATATCAATAAAAAAAAATGATTCTTTTGGCCAGCTACAACTCCCATTTCATTGTATGCTGAAATGTACAGTGGTCCTATACACACACACACATACACATGCAAGATACATGAAGGTAGAAGATATAAATGGATTGAGAGGCATATATATAAATATAATTCATTTACTATTATAGTTTCAGCTATATAGCTGAAATGACCAAAATTTTTAAATAAGTAGTAATAATAAAAAATAACAGGTATTGTATTTCCCATATGCTAAGATGTTACAAGTGGTAAAATGCACCCTATAATTAGTTAAGTATTTTTGGGAAAAGAAATATTGGAGGATATAATAGCTTACTGTTGTAGCAAGTTGCCAACACTACAGTGTTATTTATTTTTCTATCACAACAAAGTATCACATTTTAGACCTTTTATTAAATATTTGTGGTTATTAATCTGCTATTACTGTAAGAATATATTATTGACTTTCCATTTGTATTATTACAGTAATTAACATTACCTAATTTAATAAAATAGGAATATAATAAATACTGTAAGTTTGTACACAGAAGTGGTGCCTTTATCTGTTGCCAGCATTAATATATATGGCATGATATTAATGAGATATACAGTATTTATTACATATAAATGATAATTTTAGTCTAATGTTATATATCTGGGGTTCATGATTGTATTTTGTGACCGGGATCCATGAGTGTTGGCAAATACCTCTCTACAACTTGACCTTTCAGTGCTAAGAGGCAGGGTGATTTTTGAGGTTATTTTTCAGGAAAATATGCATCTTAGCATATGGAAAATATGATAATTTACAGTATCGGTTTCATGATCTTAAAACCCCAAAACATTTATGCTCTGCGTAAAATTTTGGGGAAAATATCTACATTGTCATTAGATTTACAATTTCACAGTTAAAAGAAAAAACTTCACTTTCACACAAAATATGGAAAGTAAAATGTAGAGTTAAAAATTATTTTTTCTTGGCTATTGATTCTATATGGTCATAATTTCTTTTTCCTTTTTGACATTGTCCTTCTATTGTTATCACTATTGATTTTTTTTTTTTTAATTTTTAATCAGCTGTTGTATCAAGCAAATTTTGTATTGATTGGCTAACAGCTGTTAATGAGGGTTTCAAACAATCTGGGATTAACAACCTCAATAGTCGATCTTCTTCCTTCTAACATTCCTTGGTATCTGCTTCACTCAAAGACCATTTTCCCAAGAGTCTATTTGGAATTGGCACACGACTAATCACAGACACACACACGTACTTCTATTCCAATGTAAATAACAGAGGCTAATTTTAGAACAATTTTTAAAGAAAAAAACTGTGCTCAAATAATTAAAAACCTATTTAACTTAATTTTTTTTTTTTTTTTTCTATATGCAGGATGCTTGAAAGAAAGTTTGTTAAATTAAAAAAATCTAATCAAGAATTTACCATCTATAATGCTTATACAATATATTTTTAAATGTTTAATTATATAAAACTGAGAATTTAAGAAATTTTGTCAAACTATGGAGGTTACTTGAAATACTATTTCTCTAAGGTGTTGTAGAGAACAATTTGATCTTGTGAATCATATGATGCCAATATTCAGAAAAGTGCCTAAGTGAAGCTAATAACAATTTGAAACTAAATAGATATCAATAATTAAATAAAAAAAATACTTTTACAGAGTAATTGAAAGTTTTAAGGACTCAATTTAGTTGGTAAGTGACAATATAAAAAAATTAAAAAAATTATCCAAGAAAAGTGGTCGGTTAATTTGAGAGTAAATTAGTTATTGGCTACAATCCTTGCCTAGTAATGGGTACTAAGTAATGGATTTTTAGGTGCTAAAAAGAACATTACCTGAAAGTTAGAAATCATGATTTAATCAACATAGGAAAATCATGCTTAATTGTGCCACAAGGTAAATCAAAAGGGAAGAAATGTAGAAAGTTCCAGTGAAAATCTTTAGAGTAAATCTTTTTAGAATGTCAAAGCTTTACTAGAAATGAATCAAAAAAAAAAAATAAAAAAAAAAAAAAAAAATAAAAATGGGAATTTTAAATAACAGGAGGTCTTTCACAATATGCACAAGAACTGGAGAGAAGAAAGGAGGTGGAGGAACGTGTTGGAGAAAGTAAGAGGAGGAGCTAGTGATAAAAACGAGAAGTAACAAGAAAGATGGGTGAGAAAAAAAGGTAAGAATGAAAATATTAGTGAGAGGAGAAAGAAAGGAAGATGGATATGTTGACAAAAGTGAGCAGGTGAAAAAATGAAAGAGGTGAATATAGAGTTGGAGAGAAAAGGTGGAAAGAGAGGGATAGTAAAAAGGAGAAGGAAGAAAAGGAGTGAGAAGAGTATGAAAGTCATGGAAAGGTTAAAAATAGGATATTTACCGAGACTAATTTCTCTTCATGCGCTTTTATAACTTACACTAATCCTTGACTGTTTACTAACCTAATTGAAGGTCTTACCTAATTTCATTAACAAATATTGCCAAGATGTAGCTAGCTTAGTTTGGCATAAGGTCAGTGAGGGTTGAACTCCTTACTCAACTAGATAACCATTACCCTTGCCAAAACATAGTTACATAATTTTTAATTCTAATTCATTTTTTAAAAAGATTATTTTTTGTTAATATTACAGATAAATTTTGCAATATTGTTATTTATTCATAACCAAATTATCATTTCAACTTCTACAAAAAAGACCCTAAAATAATCTATGAATCTAAAAATTGTATTTCCAAAGTGCATGAAGTTATTAGAATTATTATCCATTAAGAAGAATTGTCTGTTAAATTCAGAATATTGTTCCCCTATAAAATCAAACAGTCAGACACCATGCCAAATGGTAATGATTAAATCATTCAACTCCAAGAATGAATTTTATGGTTCAAATTGCATTAAGCAAAGTACATACAGAATAAATATGTAGACAATAAAAAAAGAAATTCTATTAAATGTTTATGCCATCAGAGAAATTATTGAAATAATTCAGTGCCAGGTAACATAACAGTTATTTGTATAGAGAATAGAATCAGTGAACAAATTTCAAATTCCAGGTAATGCAATACTGAAGAAGAACAATGTTCTAAAGTCAGAATTTTTCCCTTACTACTGGATATTCTTTATCTCAGACACTACTTCATTTATATTATTTTGAGAGAAGAGAGACATTTACCTGGAGACAAGTTAGGAATGACTTAATATCACTACAGCTTCTAGAATCTGGGTCTAAAATCTCCAAATATCTTGTCATTAACCAGCAATGCACTTTGGCCTATCATGAGGATATGTTCTTTGTCATGAACAGATTTTCATCTGACAGTTCTGGAGGCCATTTTTATCAAATCTAAACAATCTCCTTTGTCTAAACAAAAAAAAATGTTTGTTGGGTCTCAATAATCAGTTTGTAATATAAATATATATATGTTGATATATTTATTAGTAGATGTGTCTTTGTTATGTTCAATCACCTCCTTTTTTAGTCATGATGTACAACTATTTTATTTCTTTAATGAAGCCCTGAAGAGAGTGTAATGAGAACTGATCAGCTTTTACTAAGATGTTTTTTCTTCACCACTGTTCTATTTATTAGTATATATATTTTTTCAGATCATCATTTATGGTGATCACATTTCTCTCCCTGTCTCCTTTCCTCTCTTTTCAATAAATATGTTTGTTATTATAGTATTAATTAAATTTTTCACCTCTAGTAAAATTTGAAAATAAAATTGCAACACATTAGTTTTAACCTGAATATGATATGTGCATGCAAAGTAATAGATATTTTAATAAAAATGGTCAATGTTTTCTCTATTTTGTGATGTAGTAACACTCTTACCAGTGCACCATCCTGTGTGTAACCTTCAGATAATGATGCATGCTGTGATAAGCAGATATCATGTCATAAAGATGGCACATGTGTGCTCTTTGTATTTAATTAGAGCCATTCAAGAGTGAGTCTTGAAGAAAATGGATAGTCATTTCAAAGAATTGCAACACAAGTTGGACATTATGTGCTAGTAGTGCTTGGATATTGGCAAGTGGTCACATGAACATTTCTTTACCTATAGACCAAATTTTGTATGACCACGTAATACAGACACTTGCCAAAACTGACAAATTGTGAATACAATAATGGCAGACTACACAGTATCAACAGCACGGATCATAAAAAATGTGGCCCCAGTACTGTCGACAGATCATTTTGAATTATTTACTTGCCACAGGATTACAGGCATATATAACTCTTGTCAGATTTCCAATTCTTTCAAAACTGATTTGTCACAAGATGAGCCTCAGAATAATCAAATGTCACTGTGTAGAGCCCAGTGATGTGAGCAGTTTCTACTTTCATGCAAGTGACAGTCATTTGTACATAAGACATATTTGGAGAGCAACAACTTGCAGGATATATTTGATCAAGATACAATAGCCCAAACCCTGGTATCATTGAGTGGAGTGTCTTGCTCACTCTTGATGTTTATGGGAGAATATTAAATAGAACCATGTATACCAAAAATAGTGTTCTACTGCAACAGTAAGGTAATTGTGATATCCCAGTAGAGTAATGCCAGTGTATTAATCTGAGCTCTGAATATTGTTGATACAACATTTATTTTGGAACTTGTATATGTATCAAATCTGTATACCTAATCATTTTCTGCAATTCATCTTCAGGAAATTGAATTACAGCTTCACAGAGTTACAAGATTGGTTTTCTTTCAATGTACATAGATTATGACAACATTTCTATAACAGTTTAAACTTTGGGTTCCTTAACTTGCTCAGATTATCAAATGTAACAGACCATTGATGTAGATCATGTAGTAACAACACAATAAAAAAACCTCCTGGCCCACTTATTATACACTTATTTTTTCTTAAATACAATGGATTGGAAGAACACATGATATATTATAATTTTGATCAAATTTTGGTTAGATTAAAAGGTTAGACAACAAGACTTGTACCTGTAATTGCAGAATTTGAATTTATAAGCATAAATAAATGTTTCTCTCTTATCTCCATGAACATTACTGATTTCATGTTTATGTTAAACATACTCTTCAGGTATTTGCTATTAGAACTTTAAAAAGTATAAATTGAAATAAATAACCAAGTCTCAAGGGAAGGTAAAAAATTTTTATCACGTTTTTCAATAGTTTTATTTTTTTTGTTATCAATAAAAATAAAAGTTTCTTCTGCCAAATTCATTTTTGTTTAGTATTCAAAACATCATCTATATTAAAATTTGTAATGCTCAGCACATGTCAAAGAGAAAATTTTTAATAGAATTGAAAAATTTTTTTTCTCTAAATGCAAACTGATGCTGACAAAAAGATTTTTAATAGAGTTTTTATATACATTATATACAGTGCATAAAAACTTAGATTTTTTTTATAACTTCACTTTCCTTTGTAAAGTGAGTAAATAACTTTTGGTCTATTAAATACAATTATTTTTTCTCAAAATTCATCTTTGCCTGCTCACAAGAAAGACGATTATTGCATTTTATATTTATTAAACTATTCTACTTCAATGTTGTGAGGAATGATAACTTGAAAATATCATGCAAAAATATAATTCACTTGAGGAAAATAAGAAGGTGAAATAAGAAAGATAAAAGAAAGTTTACAATATTAATGTTTGGTAGGAAAATTCCCAGGCTTCCTCTTTAGCACAATATGAAGGAAATCTGAGAAATGTCTAAAGTTGATTCAGTCTTTTTATTGCTTGTGCAGCCAATTGTTATATATTGCTTATAAGCCTTGGGAATATTTCATAAGCTAGGAAGTTCCACATGAATTTAACATATCGTCACAATAGGAGGAACATCAGTCAGTATCTAAATAATTGTCTTTAAAAAAGACACAATAAAATACTTTTTGAAGAAGACAGTCACTAGTTATGAAGAAAAGATTAAGAGAATCTAAAATGAAAATCATGACAAGATTGATGACAGCCTTCAATATCTCAAGCTAACTAGAATCTATTGGGAAAAATGGATTTATTACAACTATTTACTCCTGTCTTAATAGTAAGTCTGATCAGTTCAATAAGGTCAAATTGGTACCTGATCTAAAAAAATGATGTACAATGTGATGTTAACTGGGTCAAAAAATGGCTTGTTAATTTTAATGCCTCCCAAATGAAACTGCTCTCTGTCGATCATCTGAGAGACCTCTTTCTGCCTTCTATCAACGTGGTAATCTCCAGGAAAGTGACTTGTTGCACCTTCTCAGGCTAACATTCTCTACTAACATGAAGTAGAAAGAGTATACATTGGATCAACTGTTAAGTCTGCAACTAAGAAAGTTGGTTCACTATTTCATACTAGACAATTTTTCTCTCCAGAGTCTATCTTATATATTTCTAAGTTTACCATTTGTCCATGCTTTGATTATTGCTGCCTCATATGGTCTAGTGCTACTGTTATACATTTAAAAATCCAAAGAATCTGCAATGTTATGGTCCTGACATATCAGTTTCAGTCACTTTCCCACCTCCATAATGCCTCTGCCTTTTCAGATGAATATTTTCATGGCAATTGTCCTGTAGAGTTTTCCTCTTTGGCATCCAGACTTTATGAATTTAAACACAGTAATAGATTGGCAGTAAGTTCTCATCATTTTACTGTTAAATTGGCTAGATGCAACCATAAGCTCTATGCTAACAGTTTCTTCTATCACACTTCTTGCCTGTGGAACTCTCTTTCAGCTTCATGCTTTCCAGTCAACTTTGATCCTCAAAAATGTAAATGCAATGTCAATTGTTATTTACTGTTTTCACGATTCCTTCTCTTTTATCGTTCTCATTCCTTAATAATTTTTTTTTGTATTCTTTCACTCCCAGCAACCCTTTGTGCCTAGAGACCCCAATTTTCTGTTTTAAATTTGCCATTTTTACTTTTGGGAAATTTAATTTTTTTTCCATTTTTATAGTATTTTATGAGAAAACTGCAATACAATCTGCTATAATTATTAATAAAACAAAAACATAATTCAAAGTTTTATTGTATATAAAGAAATAGCAAATATCTACAAATATTTTTTTAAATGTTAAAATCCAAGTCCAAAAATAAATGATATGTAAAAATAAAAAAATGTAACATGACGAGAAATAAAACAACGGAATGTTACTGTACATAATTATCTTTTAGTTAGAACTTTTAATCAGAGCTTCCTTCTTTAAGAACAAATTCAAATTGTTTTTGCTTTTTTTAAGTAAAAGTATTTAGATTGATTTATAATTATTGATACCTAATATAAAAATCACATTTAAAGTATCAACAGCAAATAACTTGAATCTTAATAATAAATATCTGAATAAAGTCACACATTTTGACTAAAATTTTACAAAACAGTAATTAAAGCATAATAACTGAATCTTTGTAACAAAATATCAAAAAATAAATTAGGCAATTTAAAATTTAAATAAAACAACCTATCCAAAGTTGAAATATTGCTCAAATTTAAAATTGCTAGTTTCTTAATTTGGGAAATATCTAATCTTCAAATCTATTCTCTAAATCTCCATTCTAATACAACATTGTGAAATGCTTGCTGTTCTCCAGGGTAAGACTTTCACATTCATTACTGAGCAAATTTTTATCGAGAAAATAAACATTTAACATCTATGCTGGTAACTGGCATCTATACGACCTTATTGTCAATCTGTTCTAAAAGAGGAAATCTGCTCTTATTTGCATTCCAAAATGATGGGATAGTAAAAGTATTTGGTAAATCATTTTGGTAATTCACATACATTTGGAATTCTTCAAGATCAGTAGAAAGACATTGCAAGTCCTTGAGGGCTACAAAACTGTCTAAATCATAGCATATACAGGGTAGCTGTCTAGGATCAAACAGGTAAGCTGCCTTGTAAAGTTATACACAGGGTGGGTGTCCAGGTATTTATTCAGTTTCAAAAAAGATGTGCTAAAAATATCTTGGAAATTTGAGATAACTCTCTCCCACTGTGTTTTCTAGTTCAGACAGATGATGATCAGTTCCTAGGCCAAATGTTGATTTTGATGTACCAGTATGCAAATATTTTTTTTTATCCTCCATATTATATACAACACATGCAAGCGAAGACTTAGTTTCTTCTAAGTTTGTCAAAGCTGTTATTAAACGAGTGCAGTTCTCATTTATAAAATTCTGATTTAGGTGCAAATTATGGTAAGAAGCATGATGTAGTTGACCATCATCTACTAATCCTAGAATCCTGTCTACTGCAAGGTCATGGCTCTTTTCTTGTTTATGAGTGATATTTGGCTGCATTAAACCATTCAATCTGGTTGCCACTGGTACAAGGAGTAGTTTCACTTGTTCCTTAGGCAAGGAAACTTCAAGCCATTTTAAGTATCACTTTTTCCAACTAGGTTTTTTAAAAAAGGCTGACTTGATGAAAGTAGTGAGCTGGGTAACATTATCAAATGTTGGCCAGTATGAAAATACTTTATCAACATGATTTAAAATGTGCTAAGAACAACACATGGCAACTATTAGCAAAAACATTTGACAACACTTCCTTATGAGATTTTTTGCAATATGTTGCAGAATCTGTTACAAAGTCAATAATATCCTGAAATGCAATATTCACATGAGTTACAGCTCAGATGCATGCCTGACTTACAGTTTGTGGATTTCTGTCTTGCAAAGTTACACCATCAATGAGAAATGAGTTCCTATGAATGCTTACAATTACATTTAAAATGCTGTGGTCACAACAGTCAGTTGTTTTGTCTGTTATGATGCTGACTGATTGATCAGCAAGTTCGCCTTTCAGGGCAGCAAAGTGACAAGCAAACAATGTTGGTAGATGAAGTTGCCTAAAACAATTGATACTTGGAATAGCACCACCACCTTTACAATGTTTTAATATGAATGGCCTCATTTTGTCAATTTTGTGTAGGGGAGATGTTAGACAAAGTGCACATTTTCAAACAATCAATGACAAAAATCATCTCGTACCGCTTTACTCTTCAACAAAGTTGTGATTGTCTTCTGTTTCAGTTGAGCTGACTTTTTTGAAGATTTTTATTTGTCAAATGAGCTTTTAATTTGAATGTGATCTTTGATTGTGTCAACCCTAAAAATGTCAACACTATGGAGATAGAATTTGCAAAATAACATATTTTCTTCTACATAAAAGTCATCAGGAAATTGCTCTACTCTGGCTTTAGCACAAATTTTAGATACTGGGATCATTTTCTTTCTGTTTCTTTTTTTTTTTTTTGAGAAGCAGGCCCAACTTTAGAGGCTGATTCACTATATTGACTTGATTCAGTCATCTTGGCAATTTTTGCTTATCCATGTAACTGGTTTAGATTACAAAATATAAACAAAATATGAAAAAATAATCATTGATAGTTAATGTTATTAAAGGATTTCTTTGTTCAATTTAAATTTGTTTACAATGGTGAAGCACTGAAGATGATGCAATTATTAATCTGGGAAAATCACTATATGACGGTAAGCTTCGACAAGCCAGTTGTTTCATAGAATGGTGTTTTTGGAGAATTGTTTTTCTTTCTTTCTAAATTTTATGGTAGGCATGTAATAGCATTTAAAGGAAATGAACTTGTTAAACTTATTGGTTTGATCTTTATCTCTCTTTCTCTCCTCCAATTTTGACATCAACTAATGTCTCTTCCATTTCCACTTTAGCAATGGATCTCGGTGGCCACAACTGAGCTGTGACCTTCTGACTTATCTCCTTTGCAACATTCAGTTTCTTAGAAAAGTTATAAAATATTTAAAATAGACTAGCCAACATATTCTGAGAAAATTGTCAACCCACTTTTCTTTTTTATGTAAACAATTGTTCTTAATTATTTTTAGGGTTTTATAAGGAAAATAACTACAAAGATTTGTAAAAACAAATTTTAAGGAAATAACTATGTTATGTTATTGTTATATTTATGAAAATATTTAAGAAAATATGAGAAACAGTTATTAAGTTTTGAAAAAAATTTTTTAAAAATCTGAAAGAAAAAAAAAAAAAAATCAAATAATTTATTTATTATTGAAAATTACATTAAAAACCCAGATTCCATTTAAGACTAATGATACCATGACCACAGAAAATTTATTCCCCTATGTAGCTTGTGATAAAATAGTTAAAAATATAATCTCCAAAATTAAGAAAATCATAGCAAGATTGATGATTTTCTCAATATTTATAATCTGTTCATATTCAATGATTTTTTTTTATTATTATTTGTGCAACTTTAACAAGCTGTGCAATGTTAAAATTGGTTTTTATGAATTAAATATTGGAAGAAAAAAAAATCTTTTTTTTTTTTGTGCATGGAAGTTAATCATTTATTTTGCTTTATAACAACAGCTATCCTTATGTTGCAACAGTAAATAATGATGAAATTAAGATATAAAGTTCCACATGCAGCATATTCTTCAAGATGTGTGTTATATACCATATCTACAAACACTAATGGGTATGTGACAATCTTCATAAATACATTGGACACTATTGTAAGTGGGAGTAATATGATGTCTAAGTAGTTCATCACTAGCAGTGGTTTACCTACTTCACGCTGCTGGTGAGTATTGTATTTTGTTGATGTTATAAAGATTACCATTTCATTTCCAACTTTTGTTTTGGTTATTCATCATTCAGTAACCTTTTCTAGGTTACAACAATCTATCATTTCTATGCCTGATTTGTTTCCTTCCATGCAATAATTCTTTAAGAAATTTAAGATTTTTTTAAAATAAATTAAAAAAAAATTTTTTAATAACCCTTTAATAAAAGTCATAGACTGAATACCGAAGCTAGGAATTTATAGGAATTTGCAAATTTTAGATACCATATTATGCAAGATACCATATTATATTTAGCAACCAAGAGAAACTGAATTTATATATTTACTTCCAGAACCTTAAAGTTTATCTTTTGTCATTGATCAAATACAATGTTGCTTAAATTCATTAATCAGTATAATAAAATTGCTATACACATTTCAAGGCATTCAGCAATATAGATAAAAAAAATTCAAATTTTTTTTATGTCTGTGCATCTGTGTGAGTATCTGTAAGATCAAATAATCTATAAAAGCTTTTTCTTTCTTTACTTGACATCATTTGATGTTACAAAGATTTATAATCAAAATATAGAATGAAAGAAAAAGGAAGTCTATACATAGATGTGTCTGTGTGTACATACATAAGTGATAGGTGTGCAAGGAACCATGTTTGTTCAATGTATCATTTGTAAAGATTTATAAAATAAAATAAAATTCTTCAGCATTTTATTTTCCTTGGAAGATCTATTAAGTTATTTGCAGATGACTTATTTTGCGTATGGATCTCACATCATTTGTAATCTCAATGGTATAAGTTGAATAGAGATTGAAAGAAAACAAATCATAGGTATCCATGTAAATGCTGATGATATAAATGAACATAATTTTACAGTCATCAATGTAATCATGTACATAATCATCTAGTTATGGGGTCTCTGTGCAACCCTAATTGACAATGCCTGATAAACAGTATCTCCATTTTTTCATTTATTTAATGTTTTAGTTTAGAAAGTTTCACTTATCTACATTTATTATGTACTAATTTTCAGTTAAAAGAATTTTTTTTATTTACTTATAAAGATATTTACCTACATATGCAAATCTTATCACCCAAGTTTTGACTACCAAAATACAGCTTCACATATGCAAATCAGAGACAGAGTTAAATGGAATAAAATCATCATATTAATACTTTGTAGCCTCTAGCTGACTAGTTACTGGCATCATGTGTGAAGAAACATTAAAGCATACTTAGATGTTTCTCTACAATAGAGATATTTTATGTAGATCAAAGTATATCTATTTATACATCTTTGTGTGAATATATAGTTATACATTTGAGTGTATGTAAAAGTATTAGCAAAAATTGACTCACTGATTGCAAATGATATGTCTAGGCAGTCTCTATATATTTATATATATATAAAAGACTGGTAGTGTTTATGAGTATGTCTTCTTTTTAATAGACACATCCATATGTATGTATCTAGATGAGATGAAATGAGATATATATTATCCAAGGCATACCTCAGTGAGAAGCTGAAAGGAAGTTGTAAATATGTGAGAGAAAAGCAAAATTTGAAAAATCAACACAATACCATTCTGAAGACAAAAAAAAAAAAAAAAAGAGGAGCAAGGCTTAGGAAAAGGAAAGAAAGAGATCCAGGGTCGAGGAAAAAGTAAAATGTTGTTAATGGTAAATCCTGGTTGACATATTCAAGAGCAGTAGCAGCCTAAGGTCTCCTTCAGGTGGTTAGGATTTATGAAGCTAAGTGAGACCTACTTTGAAGGTGAAATATTCAAGTATCAACAGAAACTCAATGCAGTACAGAGGTGAAACATTTGTGAGAAAACTGTGCTATCATCATTAGACAGGTGTTGTAATCAACAATGAAGAAGGGAACAAAAAAATTCAGTAGGAGAGAGAGAAACAGAGAAAGAAATAAAGTAAATATAAAGTCATCATCCACATAAAATGAAATAGTACACTCAGTAACTTAAATGACTTACTATCAAGATTTACCTTATATATGTACTAGTTCGCTTGACAGCGTGGACATAACAAGCAACACTGCAAGGTCTGAAACATGAAACTGACTGTCACTATAAATGTTGATTATTACATCTACACTTCCTATAGCTATATACTATATTTGATATTGAGCACATTCAACAATACACTGCAACAGATACATCTTTGCACAACCTTTGTTACTTTTGCTGAAGCACATTGGTCAAAACCGAATAGCAATCTTGCTTAAGTTATTTATATCCTTGATCTACAAGTACATATCCATAAGTCACATTGGCCCTTTCAAACAGTAATCTTCAAGGGGCAAAGATATTGCTTGACCCGAATGGGTTTCGGGTTGAATGTTGCACCAGCCATAATGAAGACCATTGTGGATGCTGCATTGTTGAAAGACGAGTCTGTTCGACGGGTAACCTCATCATATATTGATGATATTTGTATTGACGAGAGCATGATTTCAGCAGCTCACATGAAGGAGCACTTGGCTGCATTTGGTTTGACCTGCAAGGATCCGGAGCAGTTATGAGATGGCACACATGTGCTGGGTTTGCATGTTGAGCAAGATAACAACATGCTTAAGTGGAAATGGCATTCCATCAGTTTAGTAATGTCGAGTGAGAATCGAGTGGATAAGCTCACAAGATTACTGCAGCAAAGGTATGATGTGGTCAAGAAGGAAATCGAACCAACACGCCCGATATGCACTTCCATGGTGAATGAAACTTCTCCTGATCAGATACATGTACACATTGCCAAAGTGGACATCCTGGCAACAGGCAAATGCTGTATTTTGTGAGACAAGTCTACCTTATGAAATCCACGGTGGCTGTCAAGGCAGTGATCAGAAAATGTAAAGAACACCAGTCAATTGACCCAGCCTCAAGTCATTGGCCTCATGGCAACCTAAGTGTGACTGAAATCTGGACCCACTTAGGAATGGATATTACGCATTACAGTGGCCAACATGACCTTATGTTAACTGCTTGCGACCCCCAGTCAATTTGCAATATGGTGACGCCTGCTTCAACAAGAAAAAAGTTGGAAAATATTTTTTTTGAATGAGGCCCACCATCAGAAATCCTGACCAACAATGACACTGCATTTTGCAGTAAGTCCTTTAAAGATTTCTTGGATGACAGCAGAGTCCAACTTTGTTTTCACTGCACCTATAGAAACAGTATAGTGGCAAGATCTCATTGGAGCATAAAGAGAATTGCAGCAAGAAAGCAGTGTTCAATAATGGAGGCAGTATACTGGTATAATATCATGCTGAAAGATGATATATCGTCGACTAATGCGCCTGCCAATATGATTCACGGTTACCAACTGAAAGTGAAGGGAATTGCTACAACATTACCACCTGATTGTTGTAAGTATCACGATATATACAAAGTTGGGAATAGAATATGGGCGAAAGCTCCCCATGGTATCAAGTGGGTCGCGTGACGGACATTGTAAGTCCACAAACAATAATAGTCGACAGGATGCCACAGTATGTAAAAGATCTTTGCCTTTTTGTTGATTTTGATGGTTCATCATCTGACAGTGATCGGATAATTGAAATCTGCGAATCCGATGCTTCCACAGATGCAGAGATTCCGGAAACTCAGGATACATCTGATGACTCCTCAGGAGACGACTCTACGACACACGTAAAGGAGATAGTTCCATTATGATGAAGCACCAGGAGAAAGAGAGCTGCTTCAAGCTGTTCGATTTATGATAATGAAATCAGCGGGGAGTATAGCGAAGAAATCAGGGGGGAGTGTAGCGAAGAAAATGGCGACTTACCTCGTCAAACCAAGTGACAGCATGTCGCGTGTATTCTACGATGGAAAAGAAAATTACTTACAAAAAAAAAAAAAAAGGTGCACGTATTCCGCATGACATACTGAAGACAGAATATTTAGATTAAAAAACAAGTCTGTCACAGGAGTCTCTATAAAAGTATTTTGATATGCAAAAATTTGGCATCCTCTCCCTGTTGTCGGACGAATGAAAAAATGCTCGGGCGATAAAAGCAGTTGGTGTTCTCAAATCAGGAGGAAAAATTGATGTATTTTGGTTACTGCATTCATCGGAGAGTGAGTTATTTTTCTGACTGGTTACGTGCATTGGGATTTGTGAGATAGTACCTGCGAATCAAGTTTTCGGCATTTCTTTCTGTCCCCGATATTTGAGTCTGAACTTACAGTGATTTGTTCTCAGTGTTATGGAATTAATCTGCGACAAACATTTCCTTTGCTTTCAGAATGCTTACAGTGTCAGGTCCATGTACAGTATTGAATTTAGAGTTATCCTTCATCTAAATGGATAGACAATCACAGCTAGAGAGCTCAGTATGTCCTGTCATTTTAACCCATAGCTGGGGGAGAGAAGAGATGGATTCATACCTTTCCCAAGGGTATTTGCATGTAATTGAATCTCACAAGATTAACTGGAGTTTGAACATGGCTCTCTGATTTCTCATTCTGAGCTACTATCCATTCGACTACCCACACAGCCTATTGAGCATTCTTCCTCTATAAATATAGCAATTTTTAAACTACACACACATTGCAATCTCAGGTGATTTGAGAGAAACATGATTATTTCTGATTACCAAAATTAGAAAGAAAATGGTGAAAAAAAAAAAAAAAAAGAAAACCTAATGAAGAAAAAGGAAAAAAGTTTTGTTTTTCCCCAGTCATCAAACAAATTGTATGAAATATTCTAACACTTGAAACTGAATATTGTATTACAATATGCTCAGTAAAATGTACTTAGTTGTTAGAGCATTTAGTGACAAATCTTACCAATTGTTTTCACTTAAATCAAGAGATCCAAGGATATTTTGCCCAAAGGCACTAGCAACATACAAAATAGCTTAGGAAAATGGAAAGGATCTTCTCTTGTCAATTCTTCCACTAACTTTTGTAAAAATGAGAAGCTTACATTCAATTCTCTTAATGATTATTCAAATCAAATTGTTACTAATATTTATTTATCAGTGATCATTTAAATTTTGTACCAGACTTTAATTTTCATTAGTGACTTTCCATTTATTTCATGATTCTCTGTGGCAAATGCATGTCAGTACCAATGCAAAAGGGGCCCCTGAGTCTGTCAAAGCTAGTTACAACCAGTACCCCCAAACACATTAGCAGTAGAATGGCTTGGCATGTCCAGATATGGGACTCTGTAACTTGTCCAGATCTGAGTCTTTGTCAACTGTCTCATGTCAATAAAAGTGATGGAAAAACCAACAGTCAGCAGTGGACAGTTGGTGAGACTCAGTGATCTTGTAAAGATATTCCCTTGCGACATTATGTTCTGAAAGTTGCCCACTGCTCACCAATGCTGTAGTTTCTGAGGCAGTGTTATTTTGGTTCCTCCTTTTTTTCCTTCTCTGCTTGTTAACCGAATGTTCTCTTAAGAATTATAGAGTGTTTCCTCCAAACACAACATACCCTTTGCCTTATTTTACAAATTCCTTCTTTGATTCAATTTAATACTGAATTACAAAACTATCATCCTGTAAGTCTGATATGAACATCTAATCAATTGTTTCTATAAATGTATTCTAATAGTATTTTTATCTATTCTGATGGATGCATTGATTTTCTTAGGCAAATAATTTGTTGAACAAGAATCACCTTGCAATTGTTTTTACTTCTTTCTTGTACCTGACAATTTTTTAATATATCAAATAATTATACAGTGTTTTATATAACCATAAATACTTTATTAGTAAGCACATATGATTTAAGAAAAAATTCTATTACATTGACAGTTTTTGCTTGTCTCATATTTAATTCCAACTTTTCTCTTTTTCTAACAGTGCCTTCATGTGCTTCTATATAAATAAAGCACAGTGTACACATGTCTGTCTGTTTTTCAATCTCAGCAAATCATAAGCAACATGAAATATCAGGTAACTAATGTAGTTACATGCAATTAAAAATTAAATAACTCATTTAAAGTTAAATTTAAATATTGAACAGAGTGAAAGGGTTAAAAGACAATCCTTTATCATGGTACATTGCTCATATGTTTTTTCTTTTTCTAGCATGTGTACAGTGATGTATTCGAAATATTACATAGTCTTAATGTCTTTTTAAGAGTGACTTTATGTAAAGGGATTATAAAGAATGGTGATTTTAAAGGAAAAGAAAAATTGCGTGTGACATAAATATAAACAAAATATAGAGATCAGTTATGTATATGAAGAAAGATTATGCCGAATTAAGGGGCTGAATAAAGACAAAATAATTTTATTTCTAAATTCTTACATCTTTTACATACATAAGATACTGAAGGTAAAAGGCTGAAGGCCCCAAAACCCTCCACAGGAGCTAGTCTAAAGTCTGCCTGAAGAGCAGCTTCTAGCCTACTTAATAAATACTAAAACCAAATACAGACTTTCTGGTCCCACATTTTAACATTGAACAATTAATAATTTACTCTTAAAACTTATTGCTATAATTATAAATTTAAACAGATAAACATTAGGCTCATTAAAGATTGCTAATAAATTGAAGTATTCAAAAAGAAAAAATTATTTACACTACTTAGATTTGGACTATTGTCCTCATCTTTTGGCCATTGTGTTGTGTATCCTTCATCAGGAGGTATATAAATCTGGGTAAACTACAAGGAATTGTGAACTGAAATTTTATTTAATCTATTGGTGGTAGACTGTTCTTGTTCTAAGATATATAGATATCATCTATTTCTTATTTTTATTTAGTACTGTTCAGTTATTGCTCGCCTGTTTCCACTGAGTACAACTACACACTGCCCGACCAAGGGATTGAACTCATAACATCACTATGTCATCAAATTCACAAACCAATGCTTTTATCCACCAGGTTATTGAACTTGGAGCTACAGTACAATGGCCTCGTGGGTAAAAGTGTTGATTTGTGAATTTGGTAACAGTGGTTATGAGTTCAATGTGCTTTATCTTCTACTTCTAAATAAACATTCAATTGTTTCCATTTTCCTTGTTCATCTCTTTTTGCTTCTGAAAAAGATTTCTTGTTATGTAAAAGTCTTCTACATGAATTTCAATTTTTTTTTTTTTTTTTTGATCTTCAGATTTTTTACAGTTGATAAATCAATATACAAACTCATTCCTTTTATGTAGTTAGGTTTTATATATTTAATATTGCACCAGTTCTTTGTCTTGGAACATTTATATCATTTTTAGGATGCCACTTCTGATTGTAATGAATAACCAACTATTCTTATAGATCATTAGCAGAGCGAGTTTGTTCCTTGTTGGATGCTCCGTACCAGAAGCCTTGTGTCAAAGCTGACACTTTGTAAATAACTGCATCTCTTTTTTTTTTAGCTTCAGGTACTTTCCTTGGAATTTACTTGTCAAACTGATCCTAATTTAAATAAATGCAAGTCAGAAGAAAGGGAGATAAGCCAGCTGCTGCTTGGAATCATCCATTAGGTTTGGGGAGGAGAAATAACTGAATTAGTTAACAGGGTGACATGATTAAAAAGACAAAAACAAAAAACAAACATTCTATATAACTTCCTTTACTGTTATTATAATAATTCTTCATTCGGCCAATAGAATGGATAAAAGAATTATTCTACATGCAGAACTGCATTAGAAATGTAAAATTATATACAGTAAAATTATCAACTGAATAACTTACTGTGTCATAGGAATCAGTCAATTATGTGCCATGCATGATACACACTTAGGTGATCATGTATCTTTCAATACATGGCTGATGAGGCAGATTTTTTCCCCACAGTAATTTGCCATTTCTTTCTGCAGTAAACAAGTTGTCATCCAAGCCTATAGAACCCGGTCTGTCCTGGTGTTTACCCATAGCTGGGAGAAGAAGGGCATTAGCATGTAGGTGAATGTAATGGATCTGACTGGAATTTGAACTTGGCTCTCCAATTTCTCAACCCAAGCCACAATACATTACCCCACCATGTATAGGAATATAAACTGGATATATTTACGAAAATCTAAATGGACATTTAAATTCTACTAGATTATGGTTCTTGGACCTCATCTTATGCATTATTTAAGATGAAGTTAGAATTTAACTATCATTCCTATTTTAAAACAATAACAGAAGCACTATTTGGCAATGTGTTTATTGCAATTTACAAATTAGAGAAGAGCCTGCAAAAGTATTATTTTGCTAAGAAAGATGAGTATCACAGTCCTCAGCTAAACTGTATTTAATATTTAGAACAAATAGTTAGCACTAAAGTATGAGATATAGCAAATTAAACAATGTCAATTGTTTTCAATTTCAATTTCTATCCTTTTAAATTAGCTCTATAATTTGTGTTTCATTGTCATTTTTAAACAAACAACTGCTATCATAATTTTGCCCATGTAAAATTCACATTTTTCAAGGGAAAAATATTTTAATGTTTTAAACACCTTCTCTTGATTTAAGCAATAAATAAATAAACTGATGCGTTTCTATTCTGACATTGCTATATAAAACAAATGTTTGTAAGTTTAATTCAATCCTCAAAGCCGTGCAACTTGCAGGCAGAAATTTATTTTCTAGTTGAGAGAAAAAAATTATTTCTTATTAATATTGACATTAATCCCATTGCAGCAAAAATGTTTTAAATTTCTTTTTGAATGTTTTTTGTCAATCAGCCTAAATATGTAGCCACCAAAGCATAGCATTAGCTTGGATTCACCCTAGAGAACAAACTGATTGATATTATTGCTTTCCAGAAAAGAGATTATTATCATTAATATTACTAATAAGGTGCCTTTTTATAATTTATATCTTTAATAGTAATGAATTATCTTTTTCTAGATTAATAATAAAAATAAAAGATAAGAACAAGTGAACATAAAAATAGCATCAGCAAAAGAAAAAAAATACTTTATTAATAAGCATAGAAGTAATAGCCGAGGAAAATTGTAAAAAGTAATTCTGTTGAGAATATTCCACACAAATATGCATTTCTATTAAAGAGCAAATGAAGTAGAGAAAGTATTGCATTATGGTCAATAAGGGGATCAACTAAAAAAGCCCTGCAGTAGTGTACAAATAATTATAGAATATCTAGCATATTGGGGGGGGGGGGGGTCATACTGAAAAGATCTCAGCTTGACCCCACTTTGCAAAATCTGACCAAATAACCCAACAGATATTTTTCTCTGTAATGTCAGGAGCTTTTCAGTAAATATATATATATATATATATATATATATAATTAATTATGAAAAACTTGGTAATCCGTATGGGTAGTCCCAAGGAAGATGAAATCCTAAGAGCTCAATGTAAATCCAGAGCTAATATTTTAAAGAAAAAACAGATCACTTTAAGGTTCCATTATAATAATTTATTTCACCAGAGCCCTTTTAAAGGATGCCGGATCATCAGATAGCACTTCCAAAATACTATATATATATATATATATAGAGAGAGAGAGAGAGAGAGAGATAGTAAAGGTAATAAATCCGTTGATATATAATCCAAGTGGATCCTAGTAATATAAAATATTAAAACTGATCCACAAAAAGATCTCAATGTATTTATTATAACAGAGCATATAAATAGTATTACACAACAAAATCCAAAATTACCTCATATGGGGAATAGGCTTATTTCAACTGACGAAAAATTTGTCAGTCTTATTCAACCCCTGTGTATTGCAATATACACTGAGATTGAATAAGAATGATGAAGTTTCAATTGGTTGAAATAGATCTTTCCCCCATACAAGGTAATTTTGGATTTTGTTGTGTTTTTATATATATATATATATATAAACACAGACACACACTAGCCGAATTACCTCCATCTTCTTGCTTTCTCCTCCTATATTTTGGATAGAAGTCATTCCCTTGTTCAAATTTAAATTTTCAAATTTTCAGGGGAGTTTGTTCACCCACCGAGCACACCTGGGTAATGTAGTTTCAGAATATATATGTTTATAGGGATCTATCTTCAAAATCCTAGGAAGAGCCTGATAACAAACAGACATAGGCTCCCACTATATATATGTATGTATGTATGTATGTATGTATGTATATAATAAAAATATAGTTTTAAGGTATACTGTTTTATTGCTTTATATATATATATATATGTGTGTGTGTGTGAAAAGGGTGTATATATATATATATATATATATATTATATGCGCGGTACTTATTAGAAAGCGCTCAATATCAGAGATAGAGCTAACATTCCATTCCACATCAATCTAACCGAATATATATATATATATATATATATATATATAGTTGATTTATTTATTCAAACCTGACATGAAGGGAAAACAGGTAACCTTATGTCTCTCCTAACTTCCTTTTCTCTCCTAAACTTACATCTAATTCTATCAGTTTGTATTAATTTACAATGTAAAAAAATTGAATAATGTCTAAATTTCAATATTCAACACTGATAAAGTTTGAAAGAGTAACCAAATATTTTAGGGTTTTTTCAAAATATTTATTTTACTCCTACATATCCACTAAATAAAAAATACTTTTCTCATCCAATTTTTTATATAAATACACATATGTGGATATTTAATCTCAATATTCATTTATTTATATATATATATATATATATATATATATGACAGCACATGCACAAAAAGCCGACACACCATACTGTGTGTGTGTGTGTGTATATATATATATATATATATATATATATGTGTGTGTATATATATATATATACATACACACACTATTTCCTTGTAATAAAACAATATATATGTAGGGAGAAAGAATATGTATTCACATAATAGCAAAAACACACACAGAATATGCAAAAATGGAGATAGATTTAAAAAGATACAGAGGTCATAAAATGATAAGAACCTCCTTCCTTCCCATTCTCTCTGACCAATCCTAAATGTTCTATTACCCCTTAAGCAAGAGAACATTTTCTCCACTAGTTCAAGAAGAACTTGGATTAGTAACACATACAATGGCTAAACAGAAGAAAACACAAGGAAAAAATTAATTCCTTTAAATAATATGTAGAAATAATCATTCTTCACATGATGAAGATCACAAGACCTGAAACGTGTGTAGCAAAAATATAGAAAATAGAGTATAATATATATTTTAAAAAATCTCCATTATAACCAAAAATGTTTGCAGACTCTTTTCTCTTTAAATATATATATCTATATTTTAAGACATTTTTATGTTTATATGTTCTTTTTATAGATACAAATATTTAAGTAAATGCTCTGTTTATAATAAACAGTATTAACAACATTTACCAGCCTGAATGTCTGAGAAATTTTCATAGAAAATTTTCATTCAGGCTGGTAAATGTTGTTAATACTGTTTATTATAAACAGAGCATTTACTTAAACATCTGTATCTATAAAAAGAACATATAAACATAAAAAATGTCTTAAAAAAAAAAAAAAAATAAATAATTGTTGGACTTTGTCCATTTCATAATGTGTGATGTCATATATATATATATATATATATATATATATTAAGCAAAAATGGTGTTAACAATGTTTAACCACAGCTACAGTTTCATACACATCCTGTGTGTAATCATTGGCCCACAAACGTGTGTGTGTGTGTTACTAATGAAATGCAAAAGCAAACTGTATCCTAGTAGAAATGAAAACTTGGTAAATGAAAGGAAGAAAATAAAATTGAACCTTTCTTAATGCTTTTAGTTCTAGGTGCTTCTAAAAAAGATCCAACCAAATCATAACTTCCTTACAAAAAACAAAAAGAAAATGAATAGAAACCTGAAAGAAAACCAATGATGATAATAACAGTACTTGGAGTCAAATATGACTTCAATGTTCTAAGCAAATAGAGTAAATTTATTACTTCTTAAAAAGGTTGTTTTCAGAGGATCAAAAAGATCTGAAGCTTATTTCTTCTTCTCTTATTTGCTGAAAACAAACACTTTCCAAACAGAGTAAATTTTCAAAGTAACAAAAACTTCTAACCTCAGTTGCATCAAATGAATAAGAGTTATAACAAAAGTAAAATGCATGGCAATAACTCACTTATAAAGATATGAGTGTGTGACATAGCATTGCATGGTTGTTGGCAAGAGTCAAAAGATTGAAGAAAAGAAATGTTGGCAAAGAAAATCTTGGTGTAAAAACATTCCGTTGCTTTGCCATCAAATTGATAATCATGATTTAACAGCACGCATTTCTTGGATAAAAGAAACATGTTCATATCTAAGCTCATTTCTTTCCTTCAAATTCCCAATTCAATTCAATAAGACAAGTCTTAATTCTAGTTTTCATGAGGGCACCCCAAATGACTTAATGCTCTTTATTCATCATGATGTGCTTTAGAGGTCATTCCATTAACCTCATTCCCTATCCACATTCCTGCAAAAAGAGAATTATGCTTGCATTTCCAACAGTGTTTTTCACCACTGCCTATTGTTAATCAGTTTTTGATATTAGGTTGTACACATTCATCACTGGAAATTAAACTGTAAGCTTTGAGATTAACAATTCTATAGCTAAAAAATAATGTTATTCCTCATTCATACATTTTTAGAAAAAAGTAAAAAATTTCAGAAGATTTTGATAAAGTTAAACATTTTTAGATTACATTTTTATTTATACTGAGGACTGTCAATGTTTTTAATGTTTATTTGTGAAAGAATTTAAAAATAGAAACATAATGAAGGTTAAACAGAATTCCTAAAATCTCTCTCTGTGTGTGCCAAGTGCCTTCAGGATGTGTGATCATGATTCACCACAGCTTCCTTTCTTTCTTTCTTTCTTTCTTTTGTTGCACTCAGCAATACTTGATTCTTTACAGACCCTCATCCCCTTTGTGATATTTGTTCTCTCCATCAGTTTGCTTCAACTTGTCATCGTTTTCATCTGCTCGTTTTCCTTCAGCATGTCCCAAATATTTCAGTTTTCCCTTTTGGTTGGTAGCAACGGTTTCTTTGCCATCTCTTTAAAACTTCCTCATTTATCACATGTTCTGTCCATAGTATTTACAATATTAATTGGTAAAACCATACCTTGGTTGCTTAGAGATTTTTTCGTTTATGATGAAATTGTCCAGATTTCACCGTCGTATGTTAAGTGTAGGCATTATATAAATTCTTAGCATTATGTGACATAGCAACCACTTTTTAATATGGATTTTTTATTACGTAAAGTAAAAAGGTTCTATGAATGTTATAAATGTAATACATATTATCTGAATAAATGAATATAATGAGTAATTATATGGGATTAAAATGATGCTCTCTCTCTTACACATTTATGTAAAGTTTAACATGATTAAAAACTAATTATCAAATAAATAACATTTATGTAATGAAAAAATGACAGCCTATCAAATAAAGAAATTACAATTTTAAGAAAGGTTCAAAGGTCTAACGTTCCATGTCAAGACAAGGATACAATTGGTAGCTTCAAATACCATTAGGCATATTGATTATCTAACTTACTCTGAATTGTGAATATTCTGTAAAAGGAAAAAAAACTTATGTAGGAAAAAGGAAAATTGATCTTAAACCAGAATAAAATGTCCTTTCTTTGGCAATTCATAAAGTACTAATAAAATTAACTATCCAGTCTTGTATACATAAATTCTTACAAGTATTTATACAAAACCTTATCTCCCCAGGTATAGTTCACTGGCAAATCATAGAACTTGTAGCTTAAAAAAGGAAAGTATATGAGAAATGATATATAAGTAATAGAACACAGAGTTGGAAGACAAAGATCCTTTTTACTTTTTTTTTTTTCTTAATCATTTCATCCCAAGCAAGGCAATAATGGCACTAAGACACAAGGGGTTACTGAGACTGAAAGAGAAGACTTTAGGAGAAGGAGCTGGAAACCGAATCCTAAACAGGAAAGAAGAGATAAACCTTTATTCCTGTTCAGAAGATCGGGGGAAAGAGTGTGAATTGGGCAATAAACAAACCTATCTACTCCTCCACATAGATATCAATACTATCCAAGTATTACAGATTTTACAAGTGATAAAAATTTATGTGAAAATTTTGCATTACAAATCGAAACTAACTACCAACACTGGAAGCCTAGTAACTGAGTATAATCACACTAACAAGCAGAATAACAAAAATGACTAATAGCAAGAGAGATCTATAGGTACTTACCTAGGAATGTATCTATCAAGAAATGAAACTTACCCTTAGCAGTTTTCTACTTAGCACCAATAAAATACTATCAAATATAAAAACAGCTTTTAAGCGACAATAAGAAAAATAAGTAAAAAAAAAAAAAAAAACAATATTAGTTTGGTTGGTATCAAATGAGTGTGTGAGTATGTTCACATTTCTAAGTGCCTAAGGGTAGCAATGATCGAACAACACACACAAATACACCCACCCACATTATTGATTTATAGACAAAATTAATCTTTCAGACAATGCTACTCCAAGATCAGCAAGTGTGAGTGGATATATTTTGATGGTAAATGTTTCATCTCATCCTACGTGATAGTTGGAAGGAAAAAAAAAAAAGTGTGGGATGAGAGGGACAGATATACAATCAAAGTATAATCTTATTCTATAGCTAGACAGACATGCACTTAGAAAGCCCAAGCAAGGTGAGAAGCATGGATAAAAAGAATGCTAGAACATTATCTATAGACTATCTTTTTATTGATAAAATATAGGCACTCTTAAAGTACTCAATATGTACACATTGTGATTTGGTGTTATGGCTCTCTCCCTACCTGATGGTATGTAAAAGAATATTCTTGATTGCTTTTATATTGAAATCAATGCCTCAACAAGAAGTGCTGACAGTTTTATCCACATTCTGTTGAAATCCTGCTCACAAAGCTTTTAAATTTGCAAATAAAACCTTCACACATTATAAAGTTGTATGCACAAATACATTAACCCCAAACTGATTACCTGGACAAAATCCAAAGAGAAATTGTTCAAAAGGATTTATCATTGTTTTGCAAGAATCTGGGCCCATTGCCAAAACCAAGATTAATCACAAAGATCATCACTCAAAGAGAAATTCAGTATTTCTTTCAACAAATACTCTCCAATTTACTACAATTTTACAATGATTTATAACCAATGCCTACAATAACAATGAACTAAAAAGGAAATTTGAATTGCCTAAAATCCTAAAATCTCTAAAACTAATACTTCTTTCAATATAATTTAATACAATTATTCAAATATCTTTTAAACATGAAATTAATTTCAAGTAACTTACAGGGTGAGACAGATGAATTGTCATCTAAATTATGCAAAATAAATAGTCTGAATAATGTAAATAGTGTACATAATACCTCATCTCAGAAATATAGACAATTATTGAAGTAATTTCATTGTAAATTATTAAAAGGATGACTAAACTTTATTTCAATTTATAACACTAGAATTTTCTATTACTGTTTTATTTTTTTTATTGCTACTAATTTTTATGATTACAAATATTATTGTTTCTTTTTAAATTAAAATATATTCTGTCCTTATCAATCTTTGCTTTAAAACTACCAAATGAATAAAAATAATTAAATTCTTATTGAAATTAATTTCTACAAATATATAAACTTAACTCCTTATAAAACTTTAACAAACTATAAATTTGTAAGCTTTGGCTGATATACTAAAGCAGCTATACTCAAACATTGTATATATTTGCTCAAAGACCTTCATTAAACAATTCCAATTCCAACTAAAATTAATACGCAATGCCAATTCACTTATCTCCCTTGAGAAATTGGGTCATTATCATCAAGATGAGCACAAACTCAGATTCCACACTATTAAGTTGCAAATTGAACTGGAAATTACTTTCTTCTCCAAGTTACAGCTTTTTAATTGTATTGCACTAACAGATACCTCAATACAATGTGATGATTTTGCTGCGTTAAGCTAACAAATATTGGATTTTATTATGCTATAAATAAGGGTATCATTTCATGATAATCATTATTTTATTCAACAATTAATAATCATATGATTTCTTTCCTCCTTTAATGTTACTATGATTTTTCTTGTTGATATTTAACATACAGAAACCAGATCATTATTATCATGGTGAGCATGAACAAAGACACCCACCCACAAACATTGTCATTATCCTTATGTTGCAAATTAGACTGTATAATTTTTATTCAAGTTATCACAATACTTTTGAAATGCACTAACAAAAATTTCACTATGTTAGATGTGAATTTATAAGCTAAAACCTAAGGAATATGAAGGTATCAAAAGAAATTGTTTTTAATGTTTCTGTCTTGTCTTACAAGAAGCCAGAGAAATTCTGGACCAAAATATTTTGATACAATAGCAGCATTCAAGTCTCTTATTTCTGAAATATCTCCTAACACAAATATCTGCTAATTTATTTCTAATTTTCTTCATGTGAATCTATTAATGTACTTTTAATAATGGTGGCTAGATAACCAAGCACCTCAATTATATCAAAGTAACAAGTCTTAGAGTAAACATCAGTTATTTACTGACTGAATAACAGCTCGAAGCCATCTTTAATTGGAACTGCAGAAAAGAAGTTCATTCTCACTATCATTACAATCAGTTTTGGTTTGAATATTAAAATTATTATTAATCAATAATAATAATTCTGCTTGTCCTTCACTTAGTGAGCACGACCATTACCCCCTGCCAATACCTCATAAATAATGAACTATTCTGTTTTGATCGCGAGGAAAGACAGAAAAGACATATCAGAGATGCTACTTGGTTTCAGTGAGAAAATGAAACAGAGTAAGGAAGTATTTAACATCTCCTGCCAATACCACATAAATAATGGACTATTCCATTTGGATCATGGAAAATATATCAGAATCGCTACTTCAGTTCTGTGAGAAATTGAAAGAAAGAAAAATAGAAAGAAGTGTTTAACATCCATTGCAGTGAAATGGAAAAATTGTCAATTTCAGATCTTTTTATTTACTTCTTAAAATAACAACCAGCATTCATATTTATGATTGTAATTGCAATATATTGTTAAAGTTGTTAAGCTCAAATATTTAACTATATGATAGGAGGGGGATTTTTATGGATGTTGTACAACTCCCCATGAGCTTATTCAATCATTAACTTAAGAATTAAGATAAATCAGAAAATTCAAATAGGAAAACTGAGATTTTCATGGGTATTCCTAGTCAGTAATAATTACTACTATATTAATTTCTATTATTCTTATATTGCAGTCTATAGATTAATACACTTGTACCTACCAACATACATACTGGCTTGACCAAAAAGTTTATTCCATTTGTTTAGCAAAAGTAAAACAATTTTTAAGAAAATTTTCCGTATTTATTTTTGTGGACAACTTATTTACACTATATTCCATATTATCTTTTGTCATCCTTCCAGCAACTTCCATGGTCTCAAAACTTTAATTTTTTTTCTCTGCTGTCTGTGTGGTTTGCAGTCTTCCCAAGAACTGAAATTGTTTTCATGAGGAGAATTCTGTGAAAAGTGCAATAAATAGTTCATCCAAAGGTGCAATATCTTGTGAATACAACAGATGAGTGAAAGCTTTCCAGTCGAGATGTGACATTTTTTACCTGATCACCAAAGAAAAATCATTCAAGCATTATCCTGATAGAATATTACATATTTCTCTAAACTAATAAATCTGTCTTCATTTTTTTTTCTTTTTTTCTTGATTTTTTTGCTTTCAACTGGTCTAATTAGGAGCAGTACTTCTTCAAACCAATCATTTGGTTTCCTGGAAAGGACTCCCAGAATAGAATTTTATTCCATTCTTATCATATACATAGCATCACCTTTTCTGGAGGAAAATTGGCCTGTGTATTCTGATATGCCAATTGTCATAACATACAAAACCAATCTTTGTGAATGAAGTTACTTTAAATGAAAAGTAAACTTTCTGGTGTAACTAATACATATTCTGCATCTAATTCTGCCAGTGAGGAACCAAGAGAAATTTCTCTATATAAAATATTAATATCATTTCTCTTTTAATAGCCTGACTTGATACAAGTTACTTTACTACTTTCAGATCCATTAATGGCTATTATGATTGAAAACAAAACAAAAGACTTAAATGCCAAATGTGACACGAGTAGCCAATGGTCAAATGCAAATAAGAAAACTGTCCAACAAACAAAATTGACAAAGTTCGCAATAAAAAGAAAAAGAACAGGACATAATATAAAGCATTGGTTCCAAAATTGTTTTGAGTTACTGCCCACTTACATGTAAAATACACAACCCTGATACTCCACCAAATGTATAGTCAACTTTTGATTGGATTTTCTTGGTGATAGTATTGCATGTCAAATGAGTATCTTAGTATTTCCCATAATAATTGTTATATATCGGATACACTTTAAAGCTAAGGCATGATACACTTCAGGTACAATGTGTGTGCATGGGTTAGGGTTCAGATGTGTCACTGGCACCCTTTGACTACCCACTTTTTTTCTCACCGCTCCACCTGGATCTTTTCCACTGCCCTCAGGAGAGACAGTACTGCCCTTTTTGGGAATCACCGATATAAAGCAAGCAAACAATATATGCAAGGCAAATTAACCATAATAAGGCAAAGCAGCAGTAAAATGGCAAAAAGTTCACAAACTAAGAATTGGGGTTGACACACACAAGCAAGTTCAGATAAGTGAACGAAGCATTCTGACTTCAAGGCAAGACAGACCAGGATTGAGTTAGATGAAACCGTGAACTGGTCTATTTTATTGGCTGGGAAAAAAAAATCCTAGTATGCATTTGCTTGTTTTTGCCTATAAAAGAGAAGGGGAAAAGTGTTTTGCAGTCATTCCTCCTCAATTGGAAACAACACCAAACTTTAAAACAAGGTTAACATCATAGTGACAAGAAATATTTATAACACAATGTTATTTTTTTTATACAATTAGGTTTTTACAAGACATGTAAAACAAAGTAATCAGAGAAGAAAATGGAGGCAAGAAAAAAAGATTTTTCTAAAGGAATATTCTCTCTTAAATTCTACATAAACATATTTTTCTATATTATAAAAATATGAATTATTCCATGTTCTATTATAAAGATGTAATAGGAAATTTAAAATGGTCTTACTATTTTTTTATTACCACTAATACATTTACATTTAATACAACTACTTTTGTAGTATTTACAATCATAATTTATTATTCAACTAGTCAAAATATAGTACCTGTCAAAATTCATTGGATTCTGAATTGGCACTTCTAAGATCAGAGTGTAGTATCTGTGCACTCTGAAGTGTTATACACACAGACATATAATGATCTTTAAAAGAGCGATGATATTTTATTCATAAAAAAAAGGATACAAAAGTATCACAACAATTAAAATTTAGTATCTGTCTATATTTCTGAGATGAGGTATTATGTACACTATTTACATTATTCAGACTATTGTCCTCATCTTTGTCGCCATATTTATTACAACGTTTCGGTTTAAAATTTAGGCACCTTTCAGCTGACACATCTTCAGAAAAAGTTATGTCAGCAAATAAGACAAAGTGATTGAAAAGAAAAATTATTTTCAATAATTGATGTTAAAATATACTAAAAGAGCGGGAGGGAACACACACACACACACAAAAAAAAAAAATTATTTTCCTAGTTTGGCAAAGAATTGGAATCCCTTTAAGAGGCAAGTTATGATCCCTTTCCTATAAGATTAAGTTTTTGAATTCTTGTTCCCAAAATTATGTTATTCCAGGAAACATTGCTTAGCATATCTCAAGGATTAAGTGTTGCAATACTAATAGTGTTGTGCAAACCTTCCTTTAAGATGAAATCTTATATTTTTCTGATGTACTCAACTCTGTCAGATCCCTCTATTGCGTATCATGGTGCATTATCTCTTCTTGATAAAATCCGTTTTTTTAAATATCTGTCTAAAGGTGACATTTATGTTGGTAATAGAACCAGAGCTAGAAACTTAACATATTTGAATTTCTTTCATTAAAAAGAAATTTGGTTCTTACATTGCTACAGACAAGCATATTATAATCTATCCAATTATTGCTTGTCCAATTCTGATAAGTTGGTTTTGTCCCAAGGTTTGTATCTTTGCATTCCCCCTAGAAAAATTGAGGAAAGTGAAGTATTTAATGATTTCGAAATGCTTTTTTCCCCAGTTAGTTAAATATCTGCTTAATTCTGAGGAGCATTTGCTTTGTCTGAAAGCTCATGTGAAAGACTTAGCTTACAATTTTGTTAATTCAGCTATTGATTTTCATGGGTTGTCTTGGCAGAAGAACCATTTCCAAACAGCCAAATTATTAAGAACTAAGACATATATATATATATATATATATATATATATATATATATATATATATATATTTTACCAGAGCTGACAAAGTTGCAGCTTTGGTCATATTAAATTACTCCAATTATGTTGATAAAATGTTGTGTTTTTTAAATGACACTAGTAAATTTCGGGAATTAGGTGATGTTACTTGTGATGTTACATTGAAAACAGAAGCCTGATTACAGAAGGGATTGTTAGAACTTCATAAGAAATGTTTTTGTGACAAAGAAGTTTATAATAATATTTGTCCTGTTGGTTCCCAACATCCACAGATATATGGGTTACCAAAAATTCATAAAGTGGTTGTTCCACTTAAGCCTATTTTGTCCATGTTCTGCCCAACTTGGTTTGGCTAAGTGGCTTATTGAAGTTGTTGATCTGGTATTATTGTTCTATTTAGAGTATTGTGTGCCGGACTTATTTCAATTTACTGCATATATGCGCAAATTGCAAACCAATCTCGACACTGAGTATTTCATGTCATTCAATATATCTAGTTTGTTCAAAAATGTCCTGCTTCATGAAACTATTGATATTTGTGCAGACTTTTTGTATCATGGCTCTGTAAAGCCCCCATCTTTTCCTGAAGTTGTCTCTTTTGAGTTGATAGAAATGGCTACCAACTCTGTCTCCTTTAGCTTTAACAATTGTATGTATCGGCAGATAGATGGAGTGGCGATAGGTAGTCCATTGAGACCTCTGATGGCTAACATTTTTGTTGACTTTGATGAGAAACAACTATTTGATAGGATTGCCAAGCCCTATTATTATTTCCGCTACATCAATGATATGTGGTAAAGCAGAAGAGTTCTTTCCATATCTAAATAATCTCCACCCCTCTTTGAAATATACCATGAAGGTAGAAGACAACAATCAGTTGGTAAAAAGAACCCCTTCAGGTTTTCTCGCTAGTGTTGGAAACCCACCTTACCTGGGACTCATTTGCTCCCCAAAACAGGAAAATCAATCTGATCAATACTCTTATACACTGCACTTTGATGTTGTGTTCTGAGTGCAAGCTTGACACTGAGCTTAAGGAAATTAAACAGCTGTTTTTAGCGAATGGCTACACCAAATGTGTTATCACAACTAACACCAAACAATGGAGTTAAGGTTTTTGGTCCCCCTAAGTGTTCTGTATATGTTAGACTATTGTGGATTGGTCCTGTGAGTCAAGTATATGCTGAGAAAATATCTTCTATCAAACAGTGTTTTATTGCCGTATTGGTCTGGAATATTTTTTCTACTTGAAAGGCTTTTCCCTCTGGCTGCAAGAATGTCTTGCCTGCTCAATAGTATAGCCTAGTTGTTTACCAATATAAATGTTGGTGTAAGATCAACTATGTGGGCAAGACTATCCAGTGTCTAGAGTTTAGGATTGCCCAGCATATTCTGGGCCAGGTATGTAGACATGAGCCTATAATATCTGGGTGTTCACAGGCTCATGACTCCACTATTGGTGAGCATTTTTTGAATTCTGTTACTTAATACTCCTGATTTCTTCTCTGTCTTGCACATGGCACAGACCAGACTCTACCTTGACATCTTGGGGTCCATTGTTATTAATATACACATCTGGCCCTGTGTAGGCAGAGAGAATTGAAACACAGCTCTTTTCAGGGAATCTGTCTCCAATTCTACGCCAAACTAGGAAAATATTTTTTTTGTGTCTCCTCCTGTTTTGGTATATTTTAACATCAGTTGTTGAAAATAATTTTTCTTTTCAATCGTTTGCCGATGATACTTTTTCTGAAGATGTGTCAGCCGAAAGGTGCCTAAATTTTAATTGCTGTGATTCTTTTGTATCCTTTTTTTTATGAATAAAATATGATCCCTCTTTTAAAGATCATTCAGTCTTGGTGTGAGAGTAATAATCTACAAATATATAAATAACAGTGCAATATAAGGATTTATAGCTACAAAAAGAGAAGAGAACATAAGAAAAAAAAATCCATTTCAAAGAAAAACTATTCTGCTAGAGCCTCAAAAGAAGAATGAAAAATTATTCCAACTCAGATGCATCTTTCATTCTATTTACATCTTTTACAATATTGGGAGATTGCTCAAAGCCAGTGATACTTTATGAAAAAGATTTCTATTTGGATTCTAAGCAAAGTCATATAGCTAGTTTCAGAAAAGACCTTAATATGAAAATCACTGAAGTGGTGACAAAGTCAGTGAGCACAAATAAAGGATGCAAAAGTGAAGATCTTGGATGCAGACTTTGGTTGGCATCAGTATCTGCAGTGATGTGAAAGGAGACACTGAACTGAACAAAAAGAGGGAAATGCCAAGAAATGTTTCCAATGAGAAATATATATATATATATAGCTTTTTCTTTATCATAACTTTTCAATCAAAGAGTAATCATTTAGAAGCAAAAGGAAAGCTAAACAGATGCTCAAAACTGATTGATTGATTGCTCAACCATTTCTGTGAGAAACTTAATGAAAAATAAATTATCACTAAATGAAAAATATACTTAGAGTATGAAATATTTTAGGTAATAGTCTCAGTTATACTGTATAAAATTCAGAAATTTAATCCACAATTTAAATTATAAATTTCATATTTTGATTCTAAATGAAATGAATGCATTTATTTTAAAACTTGTATAAAAATCTTAAACCATACACAATTATTTTGAAACAGTCTGTTTATATTTACATAGTATCTCTTTTCAATTTTCTTACTAGAAAAGAGGCTCTACTAAGTGATATGCATATAATTCCATTCATGATTTCTGTTATCATATCTAATCTACATCACCACAGGTCATGCAGATTTCATGGTATCCCTGCAGTTGTCCTAAAGAGATGTGCTTCTTAACTGGCTCCTGTTCTCTCCAAACTTTACAACAAATGCCAAGCTTCTTTCTGCTTTCCAACTTGTTGAACGTCCTCTTCTGTAGTTCCTATTTTTAAGAACTGCAAGTAACCCTGTGAGCCCTCAAATTATCTCCCTATTAGTCTCTTACCTCTTTTTGGCAAAGTACTCAAGGCTCTAATCAATGCTGAATTGGTTAAACATCTTACTTCACATGGCCTCCTTTCATACAAAAATATGGCTTCCATTTTGCCAGATCTATCACCAATGTGTTAATGGCCATCACTGAATTTGTTTATAAAGTTTTTGATGGCTTCTATGGTTCTAAATATCTCAAAAGGTGTTCAACAGGATTTGGTATATTGGTCTTCTTGGCAAGCTCAGGATGAATATTTGGCTTAATCTAATTATTTCTATAAAATCATGTAATGAAGTTTGTGATCATTTCATACTAATACAGGGTCCCTTAGGACTCTATCCTTTGATTTATGTTGTTTTTAATCTTCATCAATGACCTGCTTGATGTCATCTGTTCCTAACTAGGTATTTATGCAGATGATACAACTATTTACTGCTGTCTTAGTAGCCAAGCCAACAGATCTGACAAAGTAAACCTGGCAACTGCTCTCAAAAAGGAACTTCAATCAGTTAACTGGAGCAAGTAATGACTTGTAAATTTGAACACCTCCAAAACAAAACTGCTTTCATTTAATGACTATAGAGAACCTTTTCTGCTGCTATCAGTATGACTGATGCTAAAATCAAGGAGAGTGACACTTTGCACCTTCTTTGGTTCATATTTTCCACTGACATGGAGTGGAGTGACTATATTGAATAACTTGCTATTTCTACTGCTAGGAAAGTTGGCTCACCATATTATGCAAGACAATTTTTCTCCTCAGAATCTATCATACATATTTAGTAATCTACCATTCATCTGTGCATTGAATACTGTTGTTATATCCAGTCTGGTGTTCCTGCTGCATATTTAGATATTCTTGATAAAATTCAAAAAAGAGTCTAATGTAATCGATCTTGATCTGGCATCTCAAATTCAGTCATTTCTACAAATATTTTCATGGCAACTGTTCTGATGAGCTTTTTTTCTTAGTGTTTTAACAGCATGAATTTAAGCGTACTACTAAATTGGCAACTAAGTTTCATCATTTTACTGTTTTGAACTAGCTAAATGTGACTGCCACTTCTATTCTAACAGTTTCTTTTCTCACACTTCTCACTTGTGGAACTTCCCTGCCACCTACAATCTTCAAAAATTTAAATGCAGCATCAATCACCATTTTTTGTTTTTCTGAACTCTCCTCATTAAAGTCTTGTCTTTCTTTTTCATGCCCTGTAACTCCTTGCATCATAGTGGCATTATCACCTTGCTTGGGATGAAATGATTTTTAAAAAAATTTAAGGATAATTTTTCAAATAATTTTTTTTTCTAGAACATTATTTTTTTCTATATTTTAACCTACTTACAAATAAATTGATAGTAAAAAAAAAAAGAAAAAAAAAAGTGTTAAGTTCATTATAGCTTATCTGATTTTATTTTAGTTAATTCAGATTTCATTGTCTATAATGAATCAATAATTTATTGGGATTCCTGTTCTGCTTTTTAAAAACCATTTCTACTCATTTGCTTAGCTTAATTACTCTCTACTCAAATATTTTTTACAGATACAAACACAGTAATAAGAAAACAGAAAAGTCACATGAGGTTCCAGTTCCTTCTAAAATCCTCATTCTCTTTCATTCCTAGTAGCTCCCTTGTGTCTTAGTGGCATTATCATCTGGTTTGGAGTGAATTAAGAAAAGAAAAATGCAGTACAAGTGAAAAATGGGCAGATAACATTAAAAAAATATACAAGTTTAGAGACTGCTCATCATGAAGGTAAGAGTGAAAAACTTGTATATTTTCATGTCAGAAGTTGGTTGAAAGCAAATTGCTTACAATTGATTATGATTGCATTTTATTCAATTTAATGCTTGAAACTTTTCATAAACACGTGCTTTGGCAAATTACAACAATATTTTCTGATAAAACATAAAATAGAGGTTTTATGAAAATGATTTATATGGGTAAATAATAATGTTTTAAGTAGCTGAGTGATAACTAAAATTCTAAATGCTAAATTTTGAGTATATAAAACAAACCAAAATGACTTTGTTCCATTGCTTCACTGGTGGTCAAGACTGCAAACAAATACATGGCATTTCTATGTATTCTATAAGCTTTCATTTCTATGAAGCCTCCTAAGATGATGATGTACCAAAGCACAACCATATTACCTGGTACACAGTATCTTGAGAGTTCAGAATTAGTTCTTGTACACCTGGATACCACAGTTCATCATTACACCTGTTAAGAGATTCAAGCATTGGACAGATATTCCCAAAAAGAGTAACACAGTTATCAGCAAAAGGTCATACATTTTTAAGAATAAGAAATAGATAAAGAATAAGACTTTTTTTTAAACAAGGAAAAAAAAAAAAAGAGAAACATGATATTTACAAAGAAAACTACAAGAGGTTCACTGTTTTGGGTTTTCTAGCAACAAAGCCACATAGAGTAATTAAAAATATTTTTGTTACCCTAAGACTCCATGAAAAGAAAATAATTTACATGATTGCTTGCCTAGAACATCATTTCTTCTAAGAAAATATGTATGAAAAATATATCACTTCAAGTGTTCTCAACTACAATGGATTAAGTTTAATTTCAATAAATAATTTCCAATTAATTGATTTTTTTCAACAGCTTATCAACCCTTTGTAGGTGGTTGCTTACAGTATCTGGTGTTCTCAAACAATCCCTCATTTAAGTACTGACCAGGCTCGATGCAGCTTAACTTTGGTGAGTGAACAAGAATTGGAGTTTTCAGTGTGATTTGACTGTAGGCAAATAATCTTTAAGCTATAACAACAAGAATAGAAATTGTATTGTTGTATTAGCAATTTTTCTCTTGTGTAACAGAATAGCTTCCTGAAGATACAATTAATAATGTTTCTGTATTCTGATGCCACAGGCATGTTCTTTAAACACATTACCAGAAATGTACACACTAACTTTATAAGACATTTGTGATCTGCACCCATATAACAAAGTAATAATCTTACATCCATCGTAACTCCAGGAACTGTCAAGTAAATATACCTATTTACCGACACACAAACATTATATCAGTTGCCAGTAAAATGAGATACAGTAGTTAGATAGGGTAGGGAAACAAAAAAAAAAATCATAATAAACCTTTATATAATTTATTCAGTTTTAGCATCAGCTTTATATCTGCATGTCTGTGCTTCCATAGATTTTAATCTTTTATTTCAAAGATTTTTTTCTTTTCTGAAAATAAGTCCTTCACATCTTGCTCAACAAATACCTGAAACTGACATCAAGTACCATTTTTCACTGGCCTAAATACCCTGATATCAATCTAAAAATAGTAGCTCAGCAAAAATAGTTGGTAGTGGCAGTGATTGGGGGGTCGTGGTTGAAAGAGAAAAATTTAGCTTCTTTTATATTTTGGTTCGATATGAGAAAACAATTGCATGTCTGAAGCATGCTATGGATAGTGGAAATGGCATTTTAATTAAAAGGTCTATTTTGAGGGCTCTTCATATCACTGTTGACAGGTAGAGCCTCAGTTTTTAGTTTTTCAAAGATCACCCAGGTTAGCACAAGGGCACCAACATTCTTTGCACAAATAGTGTCACGATAGGCCTGTGTCCCACTGGGTTTTCAAGAATATTTATTTATTTATCTCTTTCTCCAGGACTCATAGCCAAAATTCCATTGGCCACAGTTATCTGCCCTCAAGCATTAATCTGATTGGCCAATGCTTCTCATATAATGCAGAAATAGCATACAAGTAACTCCAAAGGATTATGCGCTTAGTTGGAAAATTCTGAACTGCTCGTTGTCCTATAAGTAAATCTATAATAATAGCTGAAAAGAAATTAAATTCTGTGCTATTCTTACAAATAAGAACCATGAAGTTCTTTGAACAAAGTGAAAAGCTTACTAACAATAATCAAACTCACAACTATGTTTCTCTTGGTACTTCAAATAAATAGAGAGATTATCATAGAAGTTTAGTATTTTAACTCTTTACATACTAAATTTCTTTCCCAAAAATCAAGAAACTCAACAATACTTAAAAAAAAAAAAAACTAACAGAAAAAGAGGTTATGATTGAAAGTTGATGTAACTACACAAAATGTTCAGTTTGATAAAATTTAGGAAAAAAAACAAATTAGCCACTTCATTTGCATTTGTAATCAGGATATAAAGATTTTGTCATGACAGAAACAAGAAAGGTTTTTTAAGAAAATCTCTTTTAGTATGAATCAAATTTATTTTGAATCTGTTAGAAGAAATATCTACTTTGAATTAGAGTCATATATATATATATATATATATATATATATAAAATCAATGGGAAATTTGTTGTTTAAAAACAGTAATTTGACTTTGCTGGCCAGACACTTCCTCTGTAGTTAAATGTAGTCAGACCAAATGACGGTTCCATGTAGGATACAGGTTTGATTCCTGTTGGAGGACATATTTTCTATGAAATTTCTCAGACATTCAGGCCAGTAAATGTAGTTAATACTGTTTATTATAAACAGAGCATTTACTTAAATATTTGTATATATAAAAATAACACAAACTGAAAATATATTAAAAATAATTGTCGGACTAAATCCATTTCATAATGTGTGTGTGTGTGTGTGTGTGTGTGTGTGTTTATTATAGATAAAATCTTTCATACATTGAAAAAAGATTTTGAAATTTAGCCCAGTTCAAAAAACACTATTTGATATTAAACATTGACGAAAGCTTCAAGAGTAGCTGAAAATTTTGTGAAATTTTATTCTGTTCCAACATATCAACAAAATAAAAACCATGAAAAGTATACAAAGAAAATCTTTGTCATCACTTCATATTAGAAAATAAGCATGTAATATTAATACACAATAAAATCCCAAATCACCTCATATGGGGAATAAGCTTATTTCAGACAACAAAAAAAATAAAATTTGTCAGTTTTATTCAATTCCAACACAAACTCAATCTATATTGGGATTGAAGAAGACTGATGAATTATATTTTGTTCGTTGGTTGAAATAACCTTATTCCCCCATATAAGGTGATTTGGGATTTTATTGTGTATAAATTATTTGCTCTGTAATAATACATTGAGCTCTTTTTGTGGACCAGTTTTAGCATTTTATATTACTAGGATCCACTTGGATTATATACACCAATGGATTTATCACCTTTACTATACATATATATATATATATATATATGTCTATTTTCTGAGTTTCTATGGCAAGTTTACAGCTATACTTTTAAACTTATTTTCCAAAAGGAATCTTCATCACAAGATGTTCATAATGGTGCTTCAAAGATTAATTCTCCGTCACTGCCCCCACACACACACACTCAAGAGCCATAGAAGATGATTTGTAGGCAAGAGGCATCTGATCTACAAATAAATTTCACAGAAGTTCAAATGAAAAATCTCTCATAGACAGAAATTTTGAAATTCAAAATTTCTTTTGTAGTTTCAAAAATTTCCAAGGCCTAGAAACATTGACAATTCAATAATTACAGCAATTAGATATTTTGGTTGAGTATTTGCAAATATAATTAATTAATTAAAATATTAGTCAATTAGAGGCTGCAAAGTTATCACTGATGTCTATTAACCAAGTTCATAAATGAACATGGAGAAAAAAATTGCTGTAAAAATAAAGACAAATATTTAGCTATAATAACAGCCAATCATGAAATTATATACAAGAATATTGTACATTTGTTAAATGATCAAGGAAGAGAGAAACACTTCTATAATTTAAAACAATTCCTGAAACACATTCTGGCTGGTAGTAGATAATATTTTTTTTAAATATAGAAATTTTAAAGGAGATATTTAGTTTTGATAAGTTGTAAATTAATGTTCAAAGTATTTTTTGTAACAAACTGAAATGTGAAATGAATTTTGATTTTATTTACCAAGTTTAAAATTTCACTTGATTACATAATAGCAACAAGAGTAATAGTAAAAGTAAAAAATAAAATTAAAACTAAGACAATAAATATATATCAAATGGATGTCTAAAAATCATCTCATACTCTCAAATTTTATTTTTGCATATTAATCACCTCTAAATTACATTTTGTTAATGATTAACAAAATGTAATTTAGAGGTGATTAATATGCAAAATAAAATTTGAGAGTATTTTTTTTAAGAACAATAAAGCTGTAAATTTAAAAAATTTAATTTTTGTAAAAGTGAAACTAGTAAAATTATAAAAAGTGTCTTTTTTGAAATTTTAAGAGAAAGTGGAATAAAAAATTTCATTGTTAGTCTGGTTTGTTTTACAACATATCAACACCTTATGGATCATTTAATGTTTGTTAGACACCAGCTTATGATTGCAAAACCTGAAATAACCAAATATCTTTTTTACAGAAAAAAATAAAATTATATACCATCCAGCATTTAACCCCTTAACCCTAAACAACTAAGCTATCACAGAGTAATGTTATAACCTTACAATTGTATAGTTCCAAACTGTAAGTCTGGCCACTTAAAGCAAAGGACAAGGGAATGTTCTGGTAGAGTCATAAAAGAAACAAAGTTATTGCTTGACCATAGAAATTGTAACTCTTTATCTTGATATTTAACATAAAACTTATATTCCTGACTGAACAGTGCAGGAAATGATAAAACTCAAAATTGTGAGTAATTCTGCAGAGAGAGAGGGCAGGGGGAATAAAAAAAAGGAAAAAAAAAAAAACAGAAGAAATTAAAATTGGGAAGAGATAAAGCATTAATAGTGATGTGTAATTTTTTTGATCAAGTCCAGTAAAGAGCAAAGGTTAGCTGAAAAGGCGCCATGCTACACTGAATAATCTCAATCAATAGATCACAAGGGAGTTGTTTATTTGTCAAACTCAGTCTGCATTGATCTCTGCAGGACATCTAATTTGGAAAAGTATGATAGAATGCTTGCTAAGAGCTGTCATATTAGTTGACCTGACAGTGGACAGACACTTCACACTCAAATGCACAATAAAAACAGGAGGCCAATGTACTAAAAGAGTAAAAGCAACCAAGTAGATTTTGGCTGTCAGAAGATGAAAGTGGCACATTTGGGAATATGAACAACTTTCTGGTCAGAAACTCAAAGATGCTAACTGCTATTTTCTTCTGGGGACTAAATTTTGTTAGTAGGCCTAAAATACTTTCAACAACCAACAAGAATGAAATTTACTTTCAAAACAAAACATTTACAAGTTAAAAGCTAATACAATAAGAGATATTATATCTAAACTGCAGTTGATTTTATTTGATATTTGCAAAGATTCCCAGCATCCTCTTTTCAAAAGTGGAGACTGAATATAACTGCATTTAATAAAAAAAATAATTTTTTCTCTCTTAATAAAAATGTTGGAAACTTTTTCATGTATCTAATATTTAGAAAGTTTCTTTTTTTTAAACCTCAGATGCACACTAAAAGTTGAAAGGTAATACAGGCATAATTATATATAAATCATTATGATTTATAAATTGATAACAACCCCCAAATATGTAGGCAATAATAGAAAAACAAAAAAAAACACTTATTCAAGTTGTTACCTATGCACATTTGTTTTTACAATTTCACTGAGTAACTTGATTTTCTGTTGAATAGAATCAGCATGTGATTTTTTTTGGCCGCATTTCTGAATATTTTTGGCTTTTGCTACTGCATAGCATATGACATTAATTTTGTTACTCAATCATCAAATCAAAAATACTTTAACAAGACAAAGATAATTTGTCATTTATACACAGTCAATTCACCGAATCCCAAAATTACTATTTTCAATAAATAATTAAAACACAACTATGAGAATAGAATTTTATAAAATTTATATCCTAAAATACCGTCTATACTTGAATATAGTGTGAGGGGGCTTGCACTATATGCACACAATTCTTTTAAAAATCATGCATTTTCAGTGACCAGTTGCACTATACAAAAGGCAAATTCTTTTTCTGAAGTGGTTAAAATTCACACAGGGGTTGCACTATACATGAAGTCAACTTCTAGATGAGTATATACAGATCCTGTTTTTTTTTTAATCATTCCATCCCAAGTAAGGCAATAAAGCCACTAAGATGCAAGGGGTTACTGAGTGTGAAAGAATACAAGAAAAAGAAAACATTATTAATGAGAGCTAACAGTAAAAGACTGGGAATTAAGACAAAAGATAACAAATGACATTGCATTTAAATTTTTGAAGATCAAAGTTGATTGGAAAGGAAGAAGCCAGAAGAGATTTCCACAAGTGAGAAGTGCAAGAGAAGAAACTGTTAGTATAGAAATTTCACTTACATCTATCAATTTCAACTAAAATGATGAGACTTCACTACCAATCTGCACTTAAATTAATAAGGTTTACTATAAAAATATTTATAGGCACAAGGAAGCTACATTATGATTTTGAGAAAGTGACTGAAACCAAGATACCAGATCAGGATGGATAACATTGCAGATGTTTTTTTGTTTTTTTTTATTAAGAAACTCTAAATAAATAGCAGAAGCACCATACCAGATGTAGCAAAATTCAATGCATAGATGAATGGTAGGCTTATAAATGTATAAGATAGGATTCAGTAGTTGTGTCATCAATATAGATGCCAAGTTGAGAACTGATGACATTGTGAAGGTCATTGATAAAAATCAGGAACAACATAGGTCCAAGGATAGAGCCCTAGGGGACAGACACATTAATGCAAAAAGAGTGGCTACTCAAGACAAATTTCCTTTTATGATTTTATAAAGATTGAATTAAATTAAAAATTTGTCCAGATAGTATAACCTTTCAACTTGTGATGAAGACCAGCATGCCAAACCTTGTCAAACGCCTTCAAGAATTTCAAAACAACAGTCCAGAGCTTCATCATTTTTAACAGACTCTTTCAATAATAACTGTTAACACATCAGCAATTGACCTAGAGAAGTGAAATTCATATTGCTTGTCTAAAAGAAGTACCTGCAAGGTAAGATACTTAACCAATTCAGAGTTGATTAGAGCAAAAAAAAAAAAAAAAAAAAAAAAAAAAGAGTAATAGGCTGGTAGATATCTATTTGTGTAAATCTGTGAGGATCTAAAGCTCTAAATTAGTTATTTTGCTAATGTGGTATAATTCTTGTAATAACTGCGAATTTTATTGAACAAGTCAATTGTCCTATATAAATTCTTCAAATGTTAATTAAAAACATTTCAATCCATTATACTTCAGATAAATGTTATTTTTTATGAATTTAAATTTAAAATAATTTCATTATTTTAAATTGACCTCTGAAAATTAATAAACATATTTGATTTGTACCATATCTTCAGCATAAAATCAAATTAGTTAAATTGTGACTAAATTATCATGTAACAAATTTATTGAAATTTACATTCACCCCAGAATGAGAATTCAACCTAGTAAATAGAATGAACTAAAGACAAGATCTGTTTTTCATATTCTGTGGCTAGATAAGAGATTTGTTAATCCTAAAAACATTTTAAATAAAATAAATCAATTTTTAAACTACAATTTTTTTCAACAGCAACTTCACTAAAAATAATACAAGTAACCATATTAATAGCAAGAATTTTATCTTGCAAGAATTTTATCAATCATACTCAATGATTTGTTTGTAGTTAACAGCTTAACGAAACCTGTCAGCCAAAAATAAAATGCAAAGATTGTGACCTTTAGTTCAGTGCTATAACAACTGATAATACAAAATTGAGTAAATTAAAAAAAAATAAATAAATAAAATGCAAACACGTTTTTTTCCTTGAATTTGTGGTGGGGTGGGGGGATAAGAAATAAAATTCTCTTTCAGATATTTTACTGTACAGATGCCATCCAAAAAGAAAAATAATTTCCAATCATAGATTTTATTATTTAAGAAGAACTGTAACAACTGTTGTAGAAAGTTACACAAACAAGCCTCTTCAGCAAAATATCAATCTTAAAATGAAAGAAAATTCAATATTGATTTTACTTGGCAGCTAGGTTATACCAGATATATTTTTTTCTCACAGGGAGCAGAAGCACAAACTGACTATCACAGTCTTTTGCTAAACAGTTAGAGAACGATATAGACAAGAGAAAAGAATCTGCTTCTCTTTACCATTTCATATGTGGTTAGGATGAAGTTTAAAAACTCCCTAATTATATAAATTTGCTTTCCATTAATCGCATGTAATTTATTAAACCCTAAAAAGCATGCACATTACATAAATGTATAGGTGTCAGCAATGAAGTTCTGGTTCAAATTGCATTTATTAACAATCTAAACAAAATTTGAAATCAAGACAGCTGTCAGGAAGACAATGTTTACTTTTTAATGCATCTGAGTAAAACATTATTGAGAAAAAAATATGGTTACTTTGTCTCATAGAAGAAGATATTTTTTTCCTGTGGTTAAATTACAACACTGACAAATTACAAAAGAATATTTTCTTCTAGTTTTAAAATCATATATATATATATATATATATATATATATATATATATATATATATACACACACACACAACATTTTGGTATCCTCAAGCAATTTTTATCAAATGATCTCTTAATGCTTTATTTAAAAAAAAAAAAAAATAAATAAATGCTATATTATTATTTTCAAAAATAAATAAACAAATGCACAACATTAAGAGGTTATTTGATAAAATTCACCTGAGGATACCATAAGATTGAAACCAAGATAGCAGATTTAACTAACCTCCTGATTTTTAAAGTTAAAAGATCAATATGTTATTTTTACATTTATTTTATTTTTTTCACACATGTATTGAGCAATTTTAATACTACAGTTTCTTGGTCTGATTCAACTTTGACTATTAACTATATATATATATATACATACACACTAACTTAAGATAAAAAGTGTCAATGATATCACAATAGAAATAAAATCTAAGATCTAGTCATGCACAATATTAGGACATGGCATAAAGCAATCTGTAAGTATTTTTCTCAAGTGGATTTGTGGGTAACATAGAAGTTATCGGTTTAGAAAGTGGAATCTGAAGGCAGATTTCAAATTTCAGCCTAGTCTGTTGCATTCATTTTCATACGAATCCACTTCTCTCCCTAGATATTGGTTAAATATCAAGGTAGACTAAGCCTTCTAGTTTTAGAGTAACAGCCACCAGGAAGAACTAGTCTGAATTTAAAAGCCATATAGAAGGCAGCAGAAAGCCAATCCACTATCTTTTTCAAGATGTCATGGCAGTTCATAGATAATACAGAAAAGTAATATATGGAGAGCCATGATCACCTAAATCCTGAACAGATATGGCCTTAAAAAAAAGTAAAAATAAAAATAAAACAAGATATCAAGAATAAAACAAGATATCAAAAATAAAACAAGATATCAAGAACATTTTTTATAATGCTATGATTGAATTCTTTATAAAAATACAAATATACTAATCACAGTCTGTCTATATTTCTGAGATGAGGTATTATGTACATTATTTACATTATTCAGACTATTGTCCTCATCTTTGTCGCCATATTTATCACAACGTTTCGGCCGTTGTATGCTCTAGCCTTCTTCAGGTGGTTGGAATTTCGAACTGAACCCTTTATTTCGCTCACTGGGGTAGACTGTTCTAGTTCCACGTGCCATGTTTGATGGATGTCAGTTATCAGTTATCTCCTGCTAATTTTCCTCAAGGACACATGGCACAGTGGATAAAGGTGTTAGTTAGATCCAGTGACAGGATCCAAAGAGTGTGAGTTCAATAGGCAGTGGAGAACTTTCAGAGGGAAATTAGCAGGAGATAACTGACATCCATCAAAAACATGGCACGTGGAACTAGAACAGTCTACCCCAGTGAGCGAAATAAAGGGTTCAGTTCGAAATTCCAACCACCTGAAGAAAGCCTGAGCATACAACAGCTGAAACGTTGTGATAAATATGGCGACAAAGAAGAGGACAATAGTCCGAATAATGTAAATAATATACTAATCACAGTTGCCATACAATATAAAATAATTGATTAAGCATATACTATGGATATATCTATATTAAAGTATTACTCTACTTTTATGTTGACACAAACATGATTCTTTTTGTTCATTAAAGATGGAAATCATAGTTATTTAATACTAGTCTTTATCTGAAGCCCTTTTATGATGTTTATTATCAAGGACAATTGATCTATCCTTCTTATTTGATTGTTAAACAGGCAAATAACAAGTCTTTAGAATTTATTCTGAATTGAAAACTTGATCAAATAGCAAACTTCAGATGATAGATATCAGTTAAAAAAACCATCTTCATTAGAATAATCCAGGTGCTGCTGCTTTATAACTGCAACAACTAAAGAAAGTATCACAGAAAATTATAACTAAATATCTACTAAGGATTCTCTTAAAATAAATTCTTGAATTTTCTAACTGGAATGTTTTTAACGAAGCAGTTCCTGTTAGTTCAGAAATGTTCTAGAGCTCTTCACCATGACACACTCCTAGCAGGAAGTAAACCAAGGAATTCTGAAATCCTGGAAGTCCATAGAGCTTCTGGAAAGACTTTTAAAAGAAACTTCAAATAGATGAAAGTGGACAACAAAGCATGGCTTATAAATGCAAGCCTTTGTAGTTTGACATCAAAAACTCTTCTAAAAGATGTTCAGTTCGAGTCTACATCAAAACAGATTTCAAGCTGATGGAAGAAAATCTCTCAACAATTATCAGAGTAGAAGAAATTGGAATTTAAAGCCCTATTTTTAAAATTGTTATTTTATTGCATTTTACACAGCAATTTCCAACAACTCACAAATGTTAAAATAAATAAATGTTATTTTAAATCTGTTGTAGCAATCAAACAGCAAATTCAGGTTAGAAAAGATTTTTTTTATTTTGACATTTTTTAAATATTTTAAAATATTTTGATACTTATTTATATTAGATAAAATATCATATCAAGTGAGATAAACCAGATCAGCTATAGGTCAGGTGAGTTAAGAGATTTGGAAAGCTGGTCAAAGGCAATAGATTTATGAGAAGACAAAATTATACAGAAATGCAGATCAAACTTTCCTGGTTTGAAAATCCTTTTTTTTTTTTTTAGTACACATGTAAAATATTTGCAAGATTGTATAATTAAAAAATAAAAAATAAATACCACACAAAAATATATATGGTTTTATTGATTTTCCTGGAGAAAGGCCTTATTTGAAATTTCATTTAGCTGAAGAAGCAAAAGAATTTTTGTTTGGTTCCTTAGTCAGTTTTTTCTCCAGATCAGAAAGAACTTCCTAGAGCAATTGCATTTTGAGGCCATTAGTGTGTGTTTGCATGGGGGTGAAGTATGCAAACACACCCTGTAAGTCTCCAAGTTGACCTCTTTAACAGTAGAGGCAAGTTGGTCATTATTTCTTAGAATATATTATCACAAAAACTATATCAATAAATGTTTCTGATAAAATAATAAAAATAAATACCTGTAGACAACAAAAAATTATCTTTCTTTTTAATTCTTAATTAAATAGAAGCTTTGTTGCATGACTGATACTTCTTTTTAGTTAATCCTTATTAATCCTTTTATTAATCCTTAATGTTTTATTTTAATTAATTATACATTTATTATCATCATCAGTATTCTTTTTTTCAACTCATAGAAAAAATATGAAAAAAATATTAGGAACCACTTTTATGATATTTATTCAACATATATATATTTTTGTTTACACTATTTACACTCAGATTTCATGAGGATGAGAATCTGCATGAAAATAGCATATATAATACATCTTCATCTCAGAAATTCAGACAGAAATTATATATATTTTTTTTATTTAACATTTCTCTTTAAATCCAACAACTTGCAATAAATGAATGTCAGAAAAAGAAAGTTTCTTGCAGTGATAAATGTCAACAAATAAAAAGAAAATATTGATATTAATTAGTAAATTATTAAATTAGTAAATTATTAATCTAACAGATGTATTCATGCTTTAATTAGGATGACTGTATTATTAAGTATTGCAGATGTTAACAAAGTTGTGGGTTTTGTGTGCATTTTTTAAGTGAAGGTGCATGTCCCATATATAAACAAAGAAGATAGAAGAATATAAAAAACTTGAGTTTCTGCCATGGACGTTTATTCATTCCTTGTTGACTATATTGAAACAAAATTAAAAGGTCCCTTGAGTATGTCCGTTTTCCTTTTTGGTTCAGAAATAATTTATGGGAAGTAAGGATAAGAATAGGTAAAGATGGTTGAGCTTAAGTCTGCCTTGCACCAAGTTAGGATGGCTGAATCTCTACTTTATGAGTAGGACTGCTGAAAATATTTATGTATGATTTTGTTGGAAAGTGGAAAGTGAAAGATTCTGTCCTTTTTGGAAGTGTGGTCATAAAATCACACATGACAAGAAGTCCTTTCTGGTTTCTTTATAACTTGCATCATGGGAAAATTAATTTTTTTTTTATTATTCTTTATTGGTTTTATTTAATTTTCCCCACAGTATAACTTAATAAGATCATTGCAGCAACTTTACTAACATCTAAATTACTGATATCTTATGAAAGGAATCAATCTTAAAACATGGTTATTTTGCATATGCTGAAAACTATAATCACATTTAGAATACTTTCAGAAACTATAACTAAAAATTTGTAACCATAGCAGAATTAATAAGGCTTGTGTTATAGAATTTAAGTGAAGTGGGAAATAAATGAGCCGATGCTATAAAGAATTTACCAATTTCACAATCCTAAATATACTGTTTATACACTTTCAGCTTCAAAAGCAATCTCAATTTTGTCATCCTAAAATAACTACTTATATTACTAGTCTCACAAACTATTGATAGTAATTTTGATTGTGTCTTGATGACTAAAAAGGAGCTTGTATAAAAGACAAATAAGATGAAGAAAACCAAAGCATATAAAAGCCAAGTAAAATAACCTGAGCTTACTTTACTCCCATCAAAAACTTTTACCATAATCTGCAATACAATCATGCCCTATTCAACTCCAGCTACAATTATTAAAACCAAACAGAACAAAATAGAATTGGGACAGTTGAAAATGTATTATCCCAGTTTGTAGTCTAAAAATTATGCAATTATTCTGCTTAATTTCAATTTAAAATGCTTTCAGGTATAATGGATGTAATAAATGAATGCAAAATGGTTTTAATTTCTTTCCAATTGAATAACTGGAAGCAAACAAAAGGGACCCACTAGCTAAATGGAAAATCATCAAGCTACTATTGTTGCTGTTGAGGATGATGACAAAAATTAATTTCCTGTATATGAATATGCAAATTATTTGATATGCAAAGCAAAAATTTAAAAGCAAACAATTAAGTGAGGCATAATTTTTCTGGTGGAAAACTAATGTCACCTGCACATTTTGCAATAAAAAAATAAATCTAAAAAACATTAAGAATTTATCAAGAAAATTCTTGAAATACATGTAAGTTCAATTTAAGTTCCAATTACCAAAGTACAGTATGTACAAATGGAAATAAAAATAAAGTTGGTTTTAAAGAAAATGTTTTTAAGTAATGCATTAGTATACATTTCCTCCTGACAGTAATTTCTGAATTGAATTTACAGAGTTTAGTTTGAAAAGTGGAAAGAGAAAAGGGCAGCCAAAGTGAAAAGAAATTTCACTTAAAGGTTAAAGTCTAAAATACGTTTTTCTTGCTATGGCCTATTCACATATTCACATTCAACTATTATTGTGCACAGGAATATTTTTGTAGTTTAATAAAATGAATACAATTCTTCTAAACAGTATTAGAAATAATGTCAGAAGATGTCATTTAACACATAAATTTACAGTTTTATTTTAGTCATGAAAAAAATTTGAAAACAATCTTGAAAAAAAAAAAAATGAATAGAACAATTATAAGAGAAAGTAGTCCAATTCACCTAAATTGCATTCACTTGATGAAAACTTGTATGAAACTTAAGGAAAGAGAGTTTCTTAATGATACAAATCTACATTATTATTATTTTTCCTACCATAATAACATTAATGATACAAAACTTTTCCAAACTTATCCATTGTTTTAAGATTTGTTATCATTATTCAATAAATTCAATGTTATTGTAGGCAAACATTTTAAAAAAACGTGTTTGCAATATAAGACAGACTTTACACTTCTGACATATCTTCTTGCTAAATAAAATCATCAATATTAACAAACAAAGCATCCATCAGTTGTTTTTCTCCAAATGATCAGTCTTCTTTGCAACAATTTGATTGATCCTAAATAATATCTATGCCTGATAGAAGAATTTGAAGCCATTTCCTCAATAAAATCCTCAAAAAAAGTATGTGTGTGTGTGTGTGTATGTATGTGTGCATGTATAATTTGGGTGAACAAAAATTACAAGATTTGGTGTTCAAAGAAACATTACATACAAGAACACAAAATTTTAAAACATGTTTGCTTAAATTTTCCATCTACATTTTAGGATATGTGGCACTAATAGAAATATCCATACAATTTGTATATATTCTTATAAGACAACACAAGGAAAGAACTGTGATAATTGCAGGAAATCAGTTACAATTACAGATTTGCTTACAGGTTTGACAAATGAAGAGAAAAAAATATTAAACAAAATCAAAAAACAGAATCAATTTAGTTTTTGGTCTAAAATCTGATTCCCTCCTAAAATAGAAATCTTAAATTGAGATGAAATTATTGAGCAATACAAAGAAATACATATTTTAAGAAAAGGAAGATTACTTGAGTCAAAATGGCCATCAGGCAAACAAATATACATACACATATAATTTTTTTTTTCAGGTAAGTATTTATTACTGTGAATAAGGAACTAATTTTATTATCTAATTTTTACATTTCAAACAATTAACTTTTTTCTGTTAAGGATTTCTTCTCAAATCATTTGATTTGATGAATGCATATATTTTTATTGCAGTTTTCAAAATTCTGCCAAAGTGAAAAGGGAAATACTGTAAGAATAAAAATGGACATATATTAAAGTTTGCCTAATACAATGTATGCCAAAACTTGTGTCTATATTTTCCTAGTAGAACAAACTTAAATTCCAGACCATTTATTACTATTTTTATTGAGTCTAATGAAGAAAAATTAAAAGAGAAAAGTGGTTAAAAATATGAAACTTCTTCAAACCAATTGAAATAGTAATTTATTTTACTTACAAGTGTAGTTTCCCTAATAGAACTTGAAGGTTGAACTCTTCTGTTTACTTGGTATGACCATGACAAATTATATTTTTAAAGACCTCTTTTCCTAAGTTGTTAGTCTAATAAAAATCAATCACACTTCTTATTTGTAAATAAACTGTTTATTACCTAGATGTATGTTTTAAACTTACTTTCAATCTTTATATTTTAGAATTGCTTGATAGACATGGTAGTTCCAGATATATGGTTAGCTGCAAAATATAAATGTTTTTCTGTCATCCCACACTTTTTTTTTCAAACAGCCATCAAATGAAATCTTTTTACCAAGAGAAACATTTTTTATCAGAGATCACTTTCCTAAAATTATATATATATATATATATATATATATATATATATATATATATTCAATTTTAAAATCTTTTATATAAATATGTAAATTCTAAATTTTTCTAGAAAGTGGCATATGATTATGATTAGGATCATGATATTCTCTTCCCAATGTCAAATTATTAAAACTTGTCTGCTAAAGAGAAATACCGACTTCACACAGAGTATTAGAATCTACTCACCAAATTGCAGAATTTGACAAAAGCTATAAGGAAAAAATAGAAATATTTTGTATATAATGTATAGAAATGTGTTTTATCCTCTATTTGCATATACATTGTTTATTCATATTCATTTTATTGCCATTATTAAATAATATTATACTATTTTATATTTACATCATGACAAAAATGCTCTGTAAATAAGACATACATAGAAGATGAAACTATTGCAGAATTCCTTTTTTAACCTTTATGGTTTTTCACATCTGTTACCCAAAAAGAACACAAATGAACTGACTAAAGAGGTATGAAAAACTGTTCAAAATCTGCATGTTGACTGATTGTCACAATGAAACTAGCTATGTTTATATCAATATTAGCAGCATGGCCCGGCATTGCCCGTGCTTGATTCAAAAATCATACGACTCATACAGCAATCGCTATCACTTGACTTAAAATATTTTTGCCCTTCCTTGCCTTTAAAGGAGCGCCCTTTGCCGTGCTGATGTTGCTACATGCCTTACTTCTTGCCTATCTCACACTGCAAATTTTTTCTAAGCTCTATACTAAACATTAAATTTGTTACGAAAAAAGAACTAAACAAAATCAACACAAAACGATCAACTTTAAAAAAAGGACTCGTAACTGGAAAAACCGAATGAAAAAAGAATGTTAACAACAAATACTTTTTCACACCCAACCCAGTTCTGCGGAATCAGAATCAACGTTGAGTTTAAGCAAGTGAATGATCCAATTGGAGTAAAGTGCCATGCAGATTTAAATTTTTCTCACTTGTGACGAATGTAGCTATCGATTTTTTTTGCATGCTAGCATGCTAGTTAACATTCATGTCAGTCAGCTGTTGGCTCTCATGCTGGCCAATAGAATCTTCCTTCCTATTCGTGGCAGCCAGCTATAGGCTCTCACTCTGGCCAGTAGAAAATGGGAAAAATCGATTATTTCCACTATTGATGGGAGTTAGGGAATGCAAGGTCAGTCTTGGCCTTCCCGCCAACTTGGAGCATGTGCATGTAAATTTTGGTGCAAATCCATCAAAAATTGCTATAAGTAGAGATAACTAGTTAACTGATCATATTAGATCAAAACTTCAAGTTATTAAATTAATTTGTTAATATTTTGCATAGAATGTACATTATCATAATCAGATTAACTCCCTTGAATGTATTTGGGTTCTCACAAGTATACAGGATATTTTTAAAAATATTTTTGAATCTTCAAAATATCTTGAATATATAGTCGATTAATAAAATAACCTTTTGCTGAAACAGGCAAGACAAAAACCTAACTTAGAACCATATAAAAAGAATTTATAATTAAATAATAGAGAAAAATATTAATTTTAGATATTAATTCATGTACATATTTTTTAAAAGAAATGTAATTGATAAAAACACCAAGACAATATTTAAGAGAAATATTTATTCATCCAACTTTGTCATTTACTTTATGTTTTACCTTGGAAAAATTATCAAAAGTTTCCCATAGAAAAATACAAGCAGTGATATTTTAATTCTATGAAATATTGATCTTGTGTCTTATTCATACTTGTTAGATTTTAGAAATAACATCAAAATAAACAAAACACCATCAACAGCAAAACTTATAACAGGACAACAAACTAACATGAATACTGGAGATTCAATATGGTTTTCACATAGATATATATCTTAGATGGCAGAATGTCACTCACACTTTGACATATATGTTAGTCTGATCTTTACCAGAAACATAGAGCCTCAGACAATAATATTTAAGTTTATCTTAAAACATCTCACTTAACCAAAGAATGAGTGTATTTCAGTTTTTCTTTATAATTCAAAACTTAACAGCAGCAATAACTAAAAATGGATAGTATATAGAAATCAAAGAAAAAATAATGATATAATCATGATGTTGACATTCCACACTATATCAAACAAAAGATTAGTAAGGAAACACCAATAAGCACTGAAAAGTGCAATAACAGCAGACTTGAGAAATGTATTTTCCTTTTATTAGAAAAGTTTATAAATTTCAAGTGACAGTAACACTGGCTCTTTATTGTCCCAATTTATTGCACAACTCCCATGTTATTAAATCGCAGTAGGCATGATATTATGAAGCATGTTTAATAACTCGAAACAATTTGATTGGTTCAGAACCAAGATTCTGTAAGCAATTACTTAGAAATCCTAAAATTACTCTTCATAGATTCAGTTTCTTTCAATCTTTGATCAGGCAGCCTTTTTGAAGATTTTTTCAGTAACGACTACTTCCAATGAAGACATATCACCATTCTTTCCATGTTCTTTTGTTTGTCTTAAAAGTTCTGCTCTTCACAATCCAGTTCTTGTAAATGTTGAGACAGGCTTCTTCACCAATGCACTTGAACTTTCTGATTTACTTGTGTGTGTGTGTGTTTGGTCAATAAAGTTAACAGATATTTCTCAAGCTGAGAATTACTGAAACTATAGTGACATTTTCAATGTTTTGATTACAAAAGTTCAGTTTCATATTAATTTGTCTGGACTTCTTACTACTGACAAAGGTTTGTCTTCAGATTAATCACCTACTTGCAGGTAATTGTTTGACAATCCTCTGAATAAACTGCTGCTATGTGTCTTTGCTAACGTCCCATTTGCGGTTTGTATTTCCTTGTCCTAATATTCATCATCTTGATTTTACTCACACTGTTCCAGCTGATGCACCCGCAGAACCATGTCATCAAGTGCACTCGCAGAACCATGTCATCTGGTGCACCCGCAGAACCATGTCATCTGGTGCACCTATAAAATCATGTCAATGTTTAAAGCAGAGAGATCTGCCAGTTAATGTGATTCCTTTATGAAATGAAATGATTTTCACAGAACCATTCAAATTTGGAGATAATATCAATGATAAAATATAAAATTTATTCCACCTTGTAAGCATCAGACATTCTTTTTCTGGGGAGCCATATATTCAAATCTAGCACAAATATCTACAATATACACCATCAACCATTTGGAAAGCCATATATATTTCATTTAGACAAACTAAAATAACAGAAAAAGCAAAACACATTAACTCTTCTGCTTTGTTGGAGACAAAAAGAAAAATGATAAAAATTTCTGTCCAGTGAAAATACTGGAAAAAAATTCAAAAGAATTTTAAAACAACTTCAAAAGAACTCCCCCCTCCCCACAGTTGAGTAAAAGAGAAAAATATCTTGACTGAATACCTGTGCACACTACCAAATCAATGTTTGTATCCAGAGATATTAAATATTTACAAACTATTAAACAATTTGATCCATCAATAATTATGACTATTCACTCAGTATTCATTGAAGAGGTAGGTTGTTTGTAATCAGCCAAGCAAAATGAAAGGTTGTTATTTGATCAAAAAAACAGATTTCCCTATTAGTTCCATGTGTTAAAAAGATATTGACAAGAATCTTCTAACTTGACATTACCATCGAATAATAGTTGGCAAGTTCTGAATTGAAACATTGACGTAAGAAAATCCGCAAATTATTACTACAGACTTCCATTCCATTAACTGAGCTACTGTATATCATGGAGCCATAACCTTTTAGACTTTTAGAAATAACAATGAAACAAAACAACATGTTCATCTAATTTTTACTGGAAATATAGGATCACTTCTGTTTACTTCAATAATAGTAAGTGATTGCTTATATGACTTTCTAGTTAGACTAGTGTGTTTATCTTGGTTGTTATGACCATTGTCCCCTGTGGTTTTCTTCAGGTGTCTACCATACTCAATAACCTGAGAATTTTCAATCGACTTATTCAATCCACAAGAGTAGATTGTCCTCATTTCCCTTCTAAAAGAGAGAGCAGAAGGCGGCTGGTGGGTGGGGGGTTACAATGGTTACAACATTGAGAATATCACAACCAAAATGAATAATCTGAAGAGAAAAGTATATAATAATGCTAATTCATCATCTGAAAAATTCCAACAAATTTATTGAATGATAGCTTGCTTTTGTTTTGTTTTTATATCAAGAAAAAACTATTAATGAATTACTTCATAGTTAAAGTAACTTGCAAGAGTTTAAAAGTAAATATTTTTGATAGTAAGTATAATACATAGACTCAGTGAAAAGCTGCAATGAATATGCCAGGTGAGATGCTCCATAATCATATTCATGAATTTGCTTAAACCAGATTTATACCAACAAGTCTTAAAAAAAAGAAAAAAACACTACTGAATGTCAAAATATTCATCATTGAAGAGTAAATAAATCTGCAGCTTAGAAATTTCATATTTATACACCATATGCCAATGTTTGTTAAATGAATTTGTTAAAAAATAACAATGTTATCTTTAAAAATAAAAATCATATTTATTTTTGTTGTGGTTAAATTGATTTTCTAAGTACCAGGATTCTCAATGATTTTTTACTAATAAATACAATTCCCTTTTTAATATTATTTTCTGTTCAGTAGAAAAGCCCATCATCTTTACCTACAGGAAACATCCAAGTATTTCATAAACCATGTGTAACTAGAGGGAACATTTTGTTCATGTTTTTCAACAACAAAAAAAATTCAGCACCTGAACTAACTCTTTAAATTTGAATCATTTTTATTTTACCAAAAATATCAGTAAACTCTACACAAAAATATAATTCCATTCATAATTTCTGTAAATATTAAAAAATTATCATAGATTTAACAACAATATCTGCTCAGAGAGGTTTTATTCCAGTTTCAAATCAACCTACAACTTTCTCCCCTTTTCAAACTGAAGATTTCCTAACATCTGGTTGACTAATAAAGAATTTTGCTTCAGAAAGACATGCAGGTATAAAAAGTAGATATTTCTTACAAACCATCTTCCACTAAAAAGAAATGCAAATCATTAATACTCTTAACTACAAGAGAAAAATGTTATAAATGGAGTTTGTGCAAATAAGAGAGTTTCTGAGAGAAGAAATGCTTTCTTATGAGTTAGGAACAGTTTTCAGTAAGAAAAGTTCACCTACATTCAGCTATGGATGAGTGTTCAGTCTTATTTTACAAAAGAATTAATACCATAATTAAGTATAATATTTGCAACAGCCAGATGCTTAAATCACAATGTATCTTCTCACAACTTCTAATTAATACTTTCCAAGATTCATTAACAATGATCATGACAATTCAGGTATTTGGCAAAGAAAACAGTTTTTTCCAATTTTCTTTAGATCATTACTACCATATGAGTTTAAAAAAATACAGTTCATTGTTAAGTGCTGAAGCTAATATGAAATTTATATATATATATATATATATATATAGGAAAGAGGTTATAGTTGTTCTAATGAGAGAAAAGTGTATATCCTAAAAAGAAGAGAGAAACTGCAAATGTTTTTGGTTGTAATGTGGATTTTTTTAAAAAAATATGTATTATATTTTTTTCCATAATTTTGCTACACTGGTTTCCGGTCTCACGACCTTCTTCAGGCAAAGAGCAGATAGTTCCACATATTAAGATGAATTAATTTTCCTGATGGTTTTCGATGTTAAACATTCTCTTTTTTTTTTTTTGGTAGTAGTGACATAAATGTCTTTCTTGGACTGGTAGTAAGAAAGTTCTTCTATGAGTGGACACTTTCTGTTTTTCTCTCTGTGAGAAGAAATGCTCCAAAACATCCAGTGGAGTTGCAATAAACTTTATATATGCTATTTTATCCAGTTCTTTATCTATGATAATGTTTGATTTAGAAATTAGGGACAATAAGAGATTACCAAAAACAATTAATAATAAAACAAAACAACTATAAATTTCTACTGTAATAAATGTTGAAGCGGTGGAAGATTGATTTTTGGCCATGACCACAAACTTTCTTATTAAGACAAACACTTTTCATTTAAAAGGAAGCTTTTTTCATTATGTGTTTAGCATGCCTGAATACTTTTAGCATCATTTCTCTTGTGTTATAAGACCATGACTAAGTAGAATTGCTCCATTCTGGTGTCCAGTGTGAGTAACTGAAACAACAGAAAGCAAAACTATGAATAAGGGAAGAGGAACCATGGTTGACAAATGACAAATCCTGTTCCTCTGTAACATTACACCAGGGTTACAAACATTATTCAATGGTCAGAGTGGAACACCATTTGTATTTCTACATCTTCAAATCAATTTCATTTTCACAAGACAGAAAGAATCTAATTTGCTGGTCAAAACTGATTTGAAATTTTGATGCATCACAAATAAGCAGTTGTCAATGGAAGCAAGATTCATTTAAATATGTTTGTAAACATTTAATGTGATGAATGAACAACATTTGTAATTTAAATTTCTAATAGGTAAGGTGTGTATATGTGTATAAACATGCACACAAATGTGCAAGTGGTTACTCAACTAAATAATGCTATATTAATTTCAAAACTATGCTATAATTTTATATATTACAAAACTTTAAGCTACGACAGTTTTCCTTATAATATGTATGTATATATATATATATATATATATATACAAAGAATAAATCAGTAAAGTTAATGTAATTAATGGCAAATTCACTTTGCTAATAGATTTAATAAAGCATTAACTTACTAACAACTCGTTGAACGATGCGGTCCTTGTTATTAAAAATTGTAAAATGGATTAGATGTTCTATCAATATGCTTGTACTTTTGATAATCCATTTTACAATTTTAGTAAGTTAATGCTTTATTAAATCTGTTAGCAAAGTGAATTTGCCATTAATTACATTAACTTTACTAATTTATTCTTTGTATGACTACTTCTTTATAATAGTTATTATACTGCCCCATTTAATATATATATATATATATATATATATATATATATATATATATAAATAAAAATTAGTGATTATTACATTTCCAGATCTCCAAAATCTTTTGACCTGACCAGAAATCTGAAGCCCTTGCTTACATATCATAAATTTTTGTTTAAGTGCATATGAGGCTGGATAACAAAAATGTGATTTACCACCACCAATGCATTTACAATACATTTGTTTTTCTTCTCTCCCTGCTTTTTCTTCCCTTTTCACATCCTCCTCCTCTTCACTTTCTATTACACTCAACGTTGTGGATTTATTTATTTTTAAAAATAATCAGGTAGCATCCTTTATTTATTTATTTTTTTTAAATAAAATGAAAAGAGCATTAAGTGGTCATTTGATAAAAAATTGCCTGAGGATACTGTCAGGTTGAAACCAGGGTAGCAGATTCAAATGACCTCCTGATCTTTAAAGTTAAAAGCTCTACACAGTATTTTTACTCTTGTTTTTTTTTACATGTGTATTGAGCACTCTTTAATACTACTGTTTCCTGTTCTTATTCAACCCTGACCATTAACACACATATATATATATATATATATATATATATATATATATATCATCAATAACAATTTACTTCCAATTCCATATTACCAGTAGAATGACTACAAGATTGTTATATACTTGCCTGCTCAATCTAATGTCATCTCTTACAAAATGATGACAAATGTGACACAGACAATAATGTGATGGCAGTCTGGTGAGCTGGCACATTTTGGAATAAGAAGACACACAAATGGACAATATCTCTGGAGAAGTACATTAACCTGCCTACTTTGGCACCATGGTAACATCTACATCATCATTAATAAGCAAAAACAAAACTATCAAAACCAGGTGAATATACATATTTATGGACATTGCACATTGAGGGGGAGAGAAAGTAAAAGAATATAAATTGTTAGTTTATCTACTTTAGAGATTATTGGTAAAGTGAAAGTACAAAAGATATCAGAAATAATATTTGGAAGCAATGAAAATATAAATTTTTCCTTTACCCTTCTTTGTTCTGTGCAAATGAATTCTGTAGATTGTTTATTAGAATGTAATAGTAACTGGATTGTTAATTTCTGACTCATTGAGATGATAGAATTATTATCATTATTATTTAACTGGTCTTTATTGCAATCATTGTAAAATTCATTCCTTTATCCATTCCACAGGGCCAAACAGCAACATATTAGTTATTGTGATTTGCAGAAAATAAATGTCTCAAAAACTGAACTTAAAAATTAAGAATTACTTTTGTAAAATTACAATTGGCTAAAAATTGTTATTTTTACTTAAAATTTTATTTAATAATTTATAAGGGAAAAGATATTAAGATTTTTAATCGTTTGATACTTCTAATGACCTCAACAAGGCTGCAAATATTTGAAAATATAGCACTGTTTTTCAAGGACTCTTTTTGGTAAAAAAATAGAAATGTGACAATTCAAATTTCCATGTCTCTGCAATCTCTTTTTGCACAAAAATGATAACTTCATTTCTGTAGGAAAAATACATAAAGTTTGTCATACATCCATCAAAGATTTAATATTTAAAATCTACAAAATAGTAAAGGAGGCGTGGCAATAAAAATCAATTTGTGGATACTAATTTTAAGTATTGTACTGTCAATACATTTTATACTTAAAGCATATAGTTTCTTCAGAAATTTACTACTTTTTAAAAACAGTTCAAAAAAGGCAACTTTTTGGTAAAATATATTTGAGTTTATTTTTAGTATTTCTTTTTCATTGATCAAATTATTCTGAATTCTAAATCAGTGAATTTCAAACATAATTGAAGTTAATTATTTCAAAGTTTTGAATCAAATTAAAATTACACAACAGAATTATAAATTAAAAGAATGGCATTATAAATTTACTGGAATTGGTATGCTCAATACATGACAGAAAAGTAATCCTTTTAAAGATGCATGAATCATTTTGCACAGTATTTTTTCATGGTATTAATATTAGAAGACATTAAATAACAGTCTTTGTAGTTTAAATTTTATTAGTGCTACTGTGTTTAAAATATAAACCTCAGATTCAGAAACATTTCTATAATAAAATCAACCAGTAAATAAAAAAAAGTTATAAATCAAAATATCATCTATTCAATTAGAAAATAAAATACATATGTACAAAAGTTTGAACCAGAGCATGTCTGTTACAAAATGGACACAAAAAGTGAAAAATTTATTTAAAAAAATTAAAAAAAAAAAAAAAAAAAAAAATAGAAAAGAAAACAAATCAAACAGATTTCTGAAATTTAAATTCAATGAAACTTTCAATTAAAAAATATAGCTTTCCTACAGTGAACCAGTTTTCTATGATTATCTTGCATTTTCAAATGTAAAATTAAAATATTTTAAAATGTTTGCATTCTCTTTAGATGTTATCATTTTTTAGTAATGAGTTAAACTATAGCAGAGGATTATATAAAGCTTGATAAAAGTATCATTATCCAATTCCATATTCAAAAGCAAATATCATTCAGTCTTGGCTTAGTTCTATAATTCAAAGAATATAAAGTAATTGTATAAATTGTCACTTGGTCACTTTTCTATTTATTTCATGAAAACATTTCTCTAAAGGATTTGATTTTAGCTTTTTATTTTGACAAATAGGATTTACATTAACAACTTCAACGTACTGAATTTATAATCACAAAGAGGGTAAAATTTATTAAATTCATTTATATATAATGTATTAATCAGTTTATGAATACATGAACAGCTTGGAAACTTTTAGAAGGTCAACCCTAGAGAGATTAAATTGAATCATTTAATAATTTTACTTGTATTTTTTAATATGGAAAATAGCTTTTTTGGTAGGACTTTTAGATAAAACTTTTTATTCAGTTTTATGAAAGTGGAATGTGAACAGATATATTGATTAAGAATTCTCTTTCTTATTGGCTTGATGATTTCTTCTTTCAGAATTTAATACAAACAGATACAATTTCTTCCATTATATACTGATATAACAAATAAAATCAATGAATTACCTAAATTGTAAAAATAATACATAAAGTTTTTAAGTCCATCTCAAAATTCACTCATCACTCACATACAGATATGTTATATAGGAATAAAGTATCGCTGCTGACACTTGAGTTTGAACATAGATTGCCAGTGAGCAAACGCAGGCAATACCATTATTGAATTAAGTGGATCATGTGACCATGGGAGAAATGCATAAGTAGGTAGTAGCTTGACATCTAATTGATCATTATTTCTACTTCATCCTCTATTACTATACGGATCACCATTTCTACTCTATCCACTATACTATTTCTCTATTTGGATCACTATATGGATTACTGTTTGAGTGAGTATTATCAAGTAAGTACTATTAGTGCAAGTGTTATTCAAAGGTGTCTGACACTGGTATTATTCTACAGTTGTATCTGAAATTACAAAATCTCTACTACAACAGGCATTAAGAAAGTAACAAGTATTTGTTGACATCACAAAAGTGGCAATGAGTGTTCATTGACATCACAAAAAGATAGACATCTACTGAACTATGCCAACTTTTGTATAAGATTGTAACAGAGAATCGAGTCAACCTGACATGAGACCCAGGTTTGGCTGTTGAGGGGGATGTTCTACTTACAGTAGGTGGCAATGACAAAATTTGCAAATGGAGGATACTGGGCAAGTATTAGCCAGTGGTCAGCAAGGATCTGAGAGAGCTATATAACATAAGCTTTTTCTCGGTCATGAGGAGCGCCTTTGACGTGCAGAAGGCCAGACAAGACAAACAAAGATCCTATTCAGTGGATATCTCTGAAGCAATTTACTCACTGTATCAATAGTTTCCATGACTAACATAAAAACACTTCATTTTAATCATGTAGATTTGTAAAATTCATTTGACATTGAATGAACCACAATTAACTGGATTAGTTGCATGCAGTGAGAAATTGTCTATAAGAAAACTTTAAACCTGTTCCTTTTTCTGCCAAAAGAACATACCAACACTAAGTATTAAATTGTAGTAGCAGTTCACAGTTACTCAGACATATCAAGAGAACCAATATTTGCACATTTGTATTCACTTTTGTCATGTGACTAGTATAATTTTCAAGTTGAATAGATATAACTTTTTTTTTTTACTGGTTGATTTTATTATAGAAATATTTCTGAATCTGAGGTTTATATGTTAAGCACTAATAAAATTCAAACTACAAAGACTTATTTAATGTCTGAATACTAATACCATGAAAAAATACTGTGCAAAATGATTCATCCATCTTTAAAAGGATTACTTTTCTGTCATGTATTGAGCATACCAATTCCAGTAAATTTATAATGCCATTCTTTTAATTTATAATTCTGTCGTTTAATTTTATAACAGTTATCAACTAGCACTCTTGTGAAAATATGTGGTGGATCACTTAACTTCGAAGTTGGCATGGATGATGAGTTTGAAGGGAGATTGTTGTAAGATTGATTCTTGCCTGGAATTGGTGAGGACATTGAAGGCAGGCAATTGTTTCTGGATTACAAAACATCTCTTAGTGACATCTTCATTTCCTTTCTTGAATGCAGTTTAAAACCATGTTGTAGCATCCTGAATAGTGTTCTTCAAATGCTTTCAGTTCAGTCTTCTACTTCTCAGATTCAGTGGTCTCGTCCAGTAATATTTAGAGTACTGTTGTATTAGAATTTGTGCTGATGCTTTAGACAATTTCAGAGGTGGATATTAATGGCAAGCTTGCTATGTAAGGTAGAGCAGCACCACCTCACTCAGTCCACATATCAGACACACCACATCCTGTATAGGCAATACTCAGTGATTATGCTCTCTGTACTCCAGCTGTTTGAGCTCCTCAATATCCTACATGTGTTCTTCCCAAATGATATTCAGGATAGAATAGAGCATTCTTGGTAGGATCTCTCAAATCTCACAATATTGTCTCCGTGTAGCATCAAAGTCTGGCATATATGGAAGACAGTAAATTGTTATTGCTGTGAAGACCATGATTTTAGTGGTTTGGTGCTAATGATCTCTTGCTTTGGAATTTTTATCAGTGCCTTGGGCAACTTCAGACATGGACACCAGTGGCAAGCTTGGTGTATAATGTACAGTGTATGTATATAATGTATCATATCTATACAGTATCTATGTCTCACAACCATACAAAATGAAATTACTGTTGCTTTATAGATTATGATTTTAGTTTTGTGCTGTAAATTTCAGTCAAAGAAAAATCTTCAGAATAGCTTCCAGTAAGTAAGCAGCTTGTATTTGGTGATTAATATATTTCTCTACAGTTGCAGATAATGAAAGGAAACTACCAAGATATGGGAAGTGGTCTAACTGTACAATCAACTGTGATCATTTATGCAGACATTAAAAAGCAGAGAGGTCATTGCCTGAAACTGACTATGCTTTTGGTCTTTTTTTTCATCCTTACAAAAAACAAAAAAGACATGAGGCTTGACTCTCTTACTGGCAAATTAATATTTTAATCTTTGCTTTTATAATATATAAAGGTTGAAATAATCTATAAGAAAAAAAAAACAAATGAAAAAGGAGTATTAGCCAAGAGTAATTAAGCTAATCTCAATGATATTAGTTTTGTTATTAAAAGAGTATGCCGTAAGTATGACTGTTTGCCAAACTTTGCTCTGTCTAACAACACTAAAACCAATTATTAGGGTGATGTAAAAAGTTTCCAACATTTTTTTTTGAAAAAATCTTTTTGTATAAATTCATAACATTCAGTCATCAAAATATTTTCTCATCTTCCAGGTAAATTGTACATTTTATCATAGAAAGAAAGAAAAAAAAAAACAAGATTTGAAAATGTTAAAACTAGACAACAATTTTGCAAGCAACAAAAAAAAAGTTATAATCTGAAAATGACAAGTCTGTAGACTATGTCACATGTAGAAGAATTTCCAATTGTATCTCTATGATCATTTTCTACATGTAGTTGCAGTAGAAAGATGGATGCTGCTTCAATATACCAAAATCAAGAACTGACTTCCTTGTCAAAAACAAAGTTCTGCATCATTCAATATGGCCAACTGCTCGTTGAACCATTATGCAGGAACAGTTTGTCCTGATTCCAATAATTCTTTTGAATCCCAAATAAAGAACTTCATAATAGATTCAATTTAAATAGAGATGTTGAAGGCTTTTCTAATTTTGAATCATCATCATGGCACCTGCAACTTTTGCATTAACCTGACACCAGCCACGCTTTATTTAATGATTTTCTTGTTTAATAAACTCCAGACATGACCAGCTATAAAAAAATTAAAATTTAAGAATATAAATCCAATTAGTCAATATTGTACATTGTATGAAAACAGTGATCATGATTGTTTTTTTCTTTCTTCAAAATGAATAATGTAAAAAATAATTAAGAACGTATTTATGTACAGTATGTAAACTGAAGTCATGTTCAGAATATAGAATCTGATTTTTTAATTTGTTTATTATGTTTACTATTCAGGACACCACTGTATTGTACAAATGTTTAGAAATAAATTAGAAATGTTACAAATCATGCAAAAGTGACATTAAATTATCTGAATCTGGTTGACATAAACCCATAACAGACTTAGTAAACCTAAAATATTAATCAGGTACAACTTCTCACTTAACAATGAGAAGTTTTAGTGACAAGGTCATTGGGACAAAACCAAGTGTCTAAGTGAGGAGTGGCTGCTCAAGTGATAATGAACAAATAAGCCATAAGGTTTACAAAATCTGTCTTATTATTATATAAGTAGTTTTTAAATTAACTAAGTTCTTTTGCTAATAAAAAGTTTTATATTAACTAAATAAAATAGGAGACATTCTGAAAACAATCTATAATAAAGAAATGAAATCTTATTATAAAATGCAGATTGTGTGCATGTGTGTGTGTCTGTACATTTATATATTGAATCGGATTTCCTACATTTTTCAACCGATTTCAACAAAACGTCACAGGACTATGTAAAATTACCTTACGGTGGTTCTGACAGTGCCAAAAATTGGAAAAACAATTGTTTTTGCATGAAATCAATTTTAAAACACGTTTAAGTCGCCAGAATGAAAGGGGGACAACTCATATCGAGTTATACTTATTATAAAACCCAGGTTGTGTGTGTGTGTGTGTGTGTGTGTGTGCGTGCGTGTTCATTTATATATGGGATCGGATTTCCTACATTTTTCAACCGATTTCAACAAAACTTCCATTTACAAGACAATTGTTTATAATAAAATTCTATTCAATCGATAGACTCATAGTCATAACGATTGAAAACAATGTTTTTGTTTGAGTTTGACCAATTCGTAACAAAAAAAAAAAAAAAAAAAAAATTAAGACATGTGTGCCCGTCAACCTTAAATGATAATCTTTGTCAATTTTATTTTTCAGTCTTTATGATGGTCGATACTTGATCTATCTCTTACTGTTACATCCCCGGGCAACGCCGGGCTCTACTGCTAGTAATGATATAACTGAACTTATGCATTTTTTTCTCTCTCTCCCTCAAAACAATGTTCTTGAATTACCAAATCTCAATGATGAGAAAAAATATATAATAATATAATTATATAATAATATAATAGTAATATATAATAATAATCTTGATAGTAGAAAAATGAATAGATATGATAGAATTGGAATAAACAGTTGCTAGTAAAAAAAAAAAAAATTACATGAATAAAGAAAATATTACTCCATCTTATTTTCTATTCAACCAAATCAAAGACCCCTCAAGGGAAATACTGGATTTGTTGGTGTAAAACCTTAATTTGCACATTTCAAAGATACCCTACCAAGTAAGTAAATAAATAAAATAAAACTGGATTTAATTTAATGCATTAAAATAAATGTTACTTATTTCAGATATTTCAGTTAAGTATCTCAGTAGCAGGAATTCTGGTTTAAATCACTTGGAAAGCCTTAGCTGCTAATGCTGTTTTTTGTTGTCTGTTTTAGATTATCCATTGCCATGAAAAAAAATACAACAACCTAACTAAAAATTTCAGGATTTTATTTTAACATAGTAATCAATTTCAAAATTACATTTTTTCTTTTGAGCTAATATATATATATATATATATATATGTATGAACTCCATACAGTCTATATCATTTGAGTTAAAGAAATCTTTCCCCTTCAAAGAGCAAGCAAAAAATAACTTACAAGAAAGATCTGCACCTTGTAGCATGATGCACTGAGATTTTTAAAGCTGATAACTGCAGCCTTGTCTATCATTAGAGTGTCATTGTATGTATTTATTCATTAGTAGATAAGTATTTATACAAAAAAATATCAGGTACTTTAGTGAAATCCTTGGAACCCAATCCATTTAAGTTAATGTCTCCCATTGACTAATTCTTCTGGATTTTAAAAGCTGTATGCCAGAGAAATCTTTGTAATTCTTTCACCATCTTGAAATACATCCTTTGTGCAAATCAGTTATGACTGTCATAAGATATTAATGGGTTTCTGTAAGCTGCACTTTAGAAGATAGAGAAAAAGAAAGTTGAGGCTTTTTATTACTTATGATAAATATAGATTTTAAAAGAAAAAAAAAAAAAAGGCCAAAAAGATAAGTTAACAGGAGAGACAAAATCTAAGTTTACTTTCCCAAGCCATAAAATAGAAATCTTCCAGATTTTAAGAGTCAAATGTAAGCCCTGTAGGAGTGAAAAGGACGGAAATAATAGCAAAATTTATTGCATGTCAAAACAACACCAATGCAGCATATTAAAAAGAATGTCTTCAGATTGCTTTCAGTGATCCAGGAGGCAAAGGAAAATGGCAGATTGTGAAGAATCAAAATGAAGCACCTTGTGCTAATATGCATTCCTTTATACATATATAACTCTCACACACATACATATTTTATATATATATATATATATATATATATATATATATATAGAGAGAGAGAGAGAGAGAGAGAGAGAGAGAGGGAGGGAGTGAACTATATGAGTAAATAATACTGTATATGTCTTATAAAAAATATCCAGGGAGTGGAGAAGCAATTCATATTCTATATTTAAAGAATAAACATATATACAAGAATTTTAAAGTGGAAAAGTCATTAGAGAAGCACTTGTGCTACAAGTTCTGTAAGGTTCTAAATAAACAGAATGAAAACAGCAAAAGCACCAAAATTATATATTAACAAGATCATCAGTAATGTTTAGCCAGAGCAGCTTTTCTCTTGAAATTACCATCAATGTGTTAACTGTTTTGTTTTTTTTTCTAAGTTGTTATGTAGAAACAGAAGTATATAACAAAAAAATAAAAACCTGTTTGGATTATTATACATTATCTATTCAAATGAATGTTCTCTTTTTTTCTTCTTGTTCTTCCCTATGCTGAATTCCTTCAGGATGTAGAATGATCATGGCTCTCCACAACTTCATACCTTTGTAGCTCTGAATAAGTTTTATCTTCTAGTCCCTGTTTTGCCAACACAAGCTTGTTAGGAAGGTTATTCACTACTTTCCTTTGTCCCTCTTGCCTTCAATATGTTCTCTGTGTGTTTAATTCTCCAATTCCTCTTTCCTCATTATGTACCATAGTAATTTCAATTGTATCTTTCTGATTCTAAGTATAAGTGACCTTTTTCTTTCCAATTTCCCTAAAACTTACTCATTACTCAAATGTTCATTCCATGATATTCTCAGTATCATTCTGTAGAACCACATTTCTGTTGCCTCAAGTCTCTTCTTTATCTGTCTAGCATTCACTGCCATATAGGAGCATCAATATTATATAAAAATTCTTTTCTTTGTTTCTAATGAAATTTTCATGTCTCTTAATACATTTTCTTAGCTTCTGTAAGGCATCTTTTACCTTTCCATACTCTGTTAAATCACAACCAAGATATTTAAATTTTTGTATTTTCTTCATTCCATATCATAGTTCATATTTTGGACTATTCCCTTTGCTAACAGTCATATATTCTATCTTCTTACAATTAATCCTTACTTACTTTTACTACCTCCCTTTCTTACAGTTTCCTTTCTATATTTGCTATCAATACTCTGTAATATACATATCTTATGCTGGAATCTAAAAAATGAAAGTATAGATTTTTTTTTAAATAATAAAATAAGAATAAATTACCAGCAATAGATTTTGTAAGAAGAAAAAATTACTCAAGCACCCAATTAAATTAAATTTTGGCATTAAATAACTTATAAGGAGTTGATATGCTGTTAAACAATCAAATATATCTTATGTTGTTAAGACTATGGTCACCAATAATGGATCATGGTAGGATTTCTAATTTTCTCAAGATTACTTCATCATATCTTTGTCTTACACCCATTTCTATTTTTGTGTATTTAATTAATTTTCTATTTACATGCAGGTGATTTGCTTCCAGTATATATGTTCTGAATTATTCTAATATATTTTCCAGATAAATCAAACTTTACCTAGCAGATCAAACAGTTCTTTGAATTTCACTTTATCCAACATTGATTGATCTATAAAAATAGATATGGACATGTTTCTTGTTAAAATCAAAATATTTAAACCATTGTACTCTCAGGTCATCTTCTAGAAATTTCAAATCAAACTTTTGCTTTTTCCACTAAACCAGAGTATATAACTTTCACTGCCTGACCAAGGGATTGAACTCAGAACTACGCAGTAAGTAGATATACTCAATCAATATTTTTCTGCTGTAAGCTACTGTCTCATAGGACAATCTATCCCCATAGATTGAATAAAGGCATCAATTCAAAATTGATAAAAGGTTATTGAATAGGAGAGGCACATAAAATGCCAGAGGGTACATCAGCCAAAACATTATAACAACCAAAATTATAAATAATAATAATAATAATACACTACTTATTCAAAACATGAATATCGTGTCTCTTAGGTTGACAATTCAAAATTGTTTAGGCGATTTATGACTAGCAGATAACAAATCTAGTAAAAGGACATAATTAAAAATACTATTATTACTTATAGAAAAATAAAAATAAACAATATTCAATAAAGAATTGGGTATTTCACTCAAATTTCTTTCTAATTATTTTTATTAAAGGGATATTTGAGCAAAATGTCTAATGTATAATAAAATTTATGTAACCAGAACTTAGGTGTTTGGTTACATAATACTGGCATAAGTACAAGAATAACAATGTTTAAACTGTGAAGTACATATACACAAATATGTTAGCATGCATATATATATATATATATATATATATATATATATATAATAGCTGGCCACTCGTATTCGAGGATACCCATGTAATAGGGCAGCCAATTCGTAATTCAGATGCCAGCTTAGGCGCATTTGTGTTTGCTCAAAACCCACAGAGCCCACCTATGGTTTATACTGCAACTATGCTGAGCAGACCTTACTTACAGTTTCTGGGAGAGAGCGTGTTATCTAGCGGGATCAACAATTTGAATGAAGCCAGCACAATCAAACCATTGGTCACAATGACTTGTGACTTCATGCTAGCACAGCTATCAAGGGTCTCCCAAGTGTTCCGTTTACCCAATTTCACTGACAAAGCTTGGGTCAATCCATGGTATGGTTCTCAGCACTTTCCAAAGGTGCCACATGTTGGATCATCTCTCTCCAGACTGATAACATCATGAAGTCTCCTTCCTGACAAATCAACCATGGTGAGATTCAAATATGGTGTATAATTCCACTTTCTGTAGGATTTTTTTTTTTTTAAAAAGGGCTCAATACAAAGTAGAGTGTAATATTATTTATTATATGAGATTAAAACAAAAACAGGTTAAAAAATCACTACACAATAACTTTCATGTTTCAACACTCAAAATGTGCCTTCTCAGGTGATGGTAAATAACTGGTGAGTAAAAAATTATTTTGAAATTTCAAAAGCAGATAAGAACAAATCAAAATTAAAATGAGGCTTGTGGGTTTACCCTGATTAATCAATTAGGGTGTCAGACCTATGCTAAATTAAACAATAACCTATTAAACAATAAAAAAAACCCAAATGTAACTTGTTCAATTTTATAAGAAGTTAAGGGGAGGGTATATTTTATATTTGATAATAAAAAAGGCTTCTTTAAGAAACCAGTAAATGCAAGTGTTTAAAAATAATAAAAAAATGTAATATTCATACAAGATGTTGATAATGCCAACTAAACAGCAATACATAGCTATATTAAATTCAAATAAACAAAGTAATCATTCATGCACCGCAATTTACTTACTAATTATGACTATATGAAATAGTTTTACCAAATTTAAAGTTTAACCATACTGAAAGGTAAGCTATGCCTACAATTTACAGTTAATTCACTTCTTTGGTTTAATAGAGAATTTTTATCAGTAAATCTAACAATTTCTAATTTTTTGTGTAAGCATGAGAAGCAAGGTTCATTTAAAGATTTACAAGTTCTAACTTTTTAAAAAAATCTTTCCATTTAATCATAGGTGTTTTATTAATATTTGAAAGAGATGTTCCATTTTTATAAGTGCTCTTGGTGAAAGATAGGATATGTTGGTACCACCTAGTTTTAGAAGAATTCTTAGTACTCCCTATATAAAATTTTTCAACAGTCGGATTTTCTATTGTAAAAATAGTGTTTAGATAAACAAGAGAGTTGATCGGACATTTGTTTTGCAATAATAATAATAATGATTGAAGAAAAAAAAAAGAATAGGAATAGAAAAATCATTTGGTACTCACCCCCATTTAACCAAATAGTTAGTACTAAGTTCAGGCAAAAGTTCCTCCAACAAGTTCCTTGATAAGCATTTCCCCCAGAAATAATCCACTCAGTAAAATTTAAATTTTAAACAGATATAAAAACTAATAATGTTAATTCTAAGGTAATAATGTTAATTCTAAGGTAACTAATGCCAATAATTCTACCAAATGTAATTGCAGAAATTCTAACAATTGCCCACTAGAATTTGTAAATCCTTAATTGAACCTTGCTTCTTATGCTTATATGAGAAATTAAAAATTATTAGATTTTCTGATAAAAATTTTCTATTAAGTTTATGAAGGTATTTTGGGATTGTACATTTAGCAGTGTCTATTGTAAACTTAACTCAAAAAATATATGAACTTTTGTCTTTTTTTGTGTTTGGAACGTGCCCCCAAAGTTTGTAAAAGTATTTTGATACACCATATATATATATATATATATATATATATATATATATATATATATATATATATATATACTAATAGTAATACGTGGTTGGTAAAAAACCTTGGATAGCACAACTTGCAAGTATATCAAAACAAAAAGGAAAAAATTTGAAAAAAAAAAAAAAAGAACTAGAAACATCTGAACAGGTATTGACCCCCATTTTAAAATGGGGAATACTAAAAAAATACCATAAGTATAAAGCCGGGGACAAGTATTGCTTATTATATATGGAGGAAAAATTAGCAATAGCCACCTCCGATGAACCTAATAATTTATTAAATCAAAGATCTGAGATTTTAAATAAGTGTAATCACAGGGAATCCTGGTTATTGGAATAGAGGTTCTGTGTTTTTTTTTTTCCCATCTTCTTCTGTCATGTGGTTTTATGGTAATTAGTTTTTATTGGCTTTATCAATAAAAATTGTTTCATGTCATTTCCTCTTTAGCCAGATTACCCTGAAGATGCATTTAGGTGAAACCTAGGTTGTTCCTGGCTCTTTAGGATTTATTTTATATATATATCATTTTAAGAACATTGTGTGTGCATTAGAATTGTGATTAGTCAAAAGAAAAAAAGGAAGCAAAAGGGAAGATTTTCTTGTCCAGAAAAGTATCAACCAAGAAGACATGCTGATTAAAGAGAAAGAAAAAAATTGAAATTTATAAATCTATACTGAAATCAAATGATTTACATCAAGACTACAAAAGTAATGTGTGCTTAGAGAAAGAGAAACTATCATCTAAACCTCTAAATGATATATCAGAAATAAATTCCATTTACATGACAAAATTATAATACCAAATGTATTTGATACTTTGAGTGTAACAACATATCTATCATTGATATTGGAGCTACTATTACAGTGGCTTATTATGAGACATTTTCCAATAAAAGAAAAGTATAAACTGCTAAAATATCTTAGATTTATGTTTGTATGTCAAACAATTTACATTTAATAAGCCATAATTTCATGAAAGAAAATCTCAGACAATGATATACGCAATTATGATGACAAAACGAACGAGCAGATAGAGAGAAATGGGTTCAAAATAGAAATATGAACGAGTTGAAATCTGATGCAAAACTTTAATAAAAAAAAAAGAAAAAACAATTTAATATTCTGCTGTTGACGTTTTGGAGAATTGACTCAATTTGTCAGTTAATATGAATAAATTTCACCAACATTTAATAGTTTCATTTCTTACATAACAGAATTCTTCATAAAACAGGTAAAGCTTATTTTTGTATACATCTTTGTCTCTCTCTTTCTTCAGGAAAGTTAATGGCAAAGTCAAAACATTTTTAGCCTGACATTCCATCATTTAAGACTATCATACAAAAGTGATGTTTACATTGATGTAAGTACACATGCATAAAGGAGAGGAGATGCAGAAATTTGAATATATATATGTTTAAACCATGGCACCATGGAAAATACTGCAGTGCGTGTATTTAATGCCAAGGTGCCCTTAAAAACAAGCTATGTCCATGGCAACTTTTTCCTTCAACTTTAAAAAAAAAAAAAAATTTAAATTAAGAGTGAAAAATGTCATGGAGATTTTACAAGAAAAAATTTGACTAGAGCCCTATGCAGATATATTTTCAAAGAAAAGACATAGATGAAAGGAATTTCAACAAATGTTACAAGTTTATTTCAATCTTGCAACATTTATGTCTACCGGAAATGAAATTAATATTTTTTTTGATATTTTCAAAATCGGGTATGATATACCCATGGTTAGTAGTGGTGCAACTAATTGATGGTTAGTGTTCTAGGGTTAAACCAGCAAAACTTAAATAGACTGCTCCTCTCAAAAAGGAAAGAAAGCTACATGTATTTCAAAATATCAGGGATCAGTTTGATGGCATATTTATATTGTAAACAGGACACCCCATCTAAATTAATAGAAAACTAGTATTTTTTCATTCTAATTGCCTCAATAGAGGAAGTTCTTCTGAAAATTAGTTGTGAAGGTATTTTTATCTCAAAGAAATTATTAATTAATATTCATGTCGGAAAGTAAAGGATTGTTTTGACATTTACTGTTTGTTTCAATAGTTATTTTGATCTTATAATGAAAAAGCTTTTTATTTTTATACAATAATACAACAATCTCGTTTTTTTTCCACAACATATTCTAAGCTAATAATGTTGTATTGTGATTTCCTTTTTGAAAATGTTTCACTGTAATATATCATTGCTAATAATTCTAGTCATCATAATTTGTATTATTTGACAATAAAAATAGTTGATTTTAAAGTTTTTTGTTTATTTTTATCAATTTTTTAAAAGATTTTATGTTAATATTACTTTTAAAAATAAAAACAAAATTTTGCAAATCCTAAAAAAAACTGCTATGGTACCCTCATTTTTAAGGGGTTGAGCAAGGCAATTTTGCCTGCCCCTATCTTAAGCTAAACTCATCCTTGTATATATATCTATATATATGTGTGTGTGTACACAAACTATAATTAAAAGTAAAATTGTTTTTTGGCAATAGTGAAAACTAGACAAAACAGTAAAGAGTCTACAGTAATATTTTCGTAGTTCAATCTAAGGTATCTTTTGTAATACCAGATACATGAATAGTAAAAATATAAAACTGCTCCAGAATTATTCCAGCAGTACAGTCATTTCATTCACTATCAAAATAAAGTAATTAAAAAAAATATATTTGCTATTAGTCTATATCTAGTTTTTAGATTTCTGGAAGAATAAGGAGCAAAATTCTAACTGGGAAAAAACTTGCGGAAGCTGATAAGTCAAATATCTACAGAAGTCTTTTACACTTCTATGCAATATCTACATAAACCATGCTTTGAGATTTATCAATGAACAATAAATCATTTTGGATAAAGGTTGGAAAGCAAATTAATATTCTGGCCAATATTAACATACTGACAGCTACTTCAAAAACTAGTGTGCCTTATGACTAACATAATAAATAAACATCAACTCAAAGGAAAATAAACAAAGAAGGAGAGCTAGGAAGAAAAAGACATGACATGGCCAGTGTAGATTTGTAGGGAAAGATCAAAAGATATTTTACTTTGTTGAGGGTCAAACTCAAACTGTTGAGTTGTCAGTGACTAAAGGATTTTGGGTGAACAAAAAACATTTAAAGAAAAGATATATCTGTATATATCAGCAAAGGAAACTGGTGCTATTCTAAATGTATAAATCCAAATATTTATGCAATACAAAAATATTTCTCTTTTCAACTTGGTTCTAGAATTTCTTTTATATGGACAAACTTCATGCATAGTATACTGCATTTTAAATAATGAACCTAAAAAACAAGATTGTCAGTGACGGAATCAGAAAAAAAAACATTTAAGTGCAGTGTCTAAACCAAAGAAGAACTACATTTGTTTTCTTTGCAAAACACTTTAAGAAATATCAATTGAAATTCTATTTTATTAATATATTGAAAGCAAAAACAAACAATAGATTAATCGATGTCAAACAAGATTGAAGGCTAAAGCACAAAAACAGAGACGTCACATAAGTATTATAAGAACAGTATTTCAATCTGAAAAAAACAAAAAGCAAATAGGAACCCCAAAAGCCAAGTGTATGATCAACCAAGTGTAAGAATATTTGGACTTCATGCACAAAGAGCTCAGAAAGGGATTGATTAATGAAGCTCACTCAACATAAGAATGCACTTGAGCAGAAATTGTTTCTCAAGTGCCTAAAGCAAATATTATAGTATCAGATATAAATAACCAATTCTTAAATTAAGTTTTATTAATTATTCAGATTGCAACCAAGCATAGATTCATCAAACAAACCTTTGTATCCAAGAAAAAAAAAAAACATCTTAATCCTCTGATTCTTCACTTATTTCAGAAACTAAAGACAAATCTGAAACATTAAACATGAAAAATAAGATTCCTTATGACTATATTATTAACATTTATAAACTATTAGAAGTTTTTAACATTTCCTTTTAATCTTTCTTGCATCTGTCTTTTATATTAACACAATAAATGCAGAGTTAATAGGTAATTTTTAAAGGTTTATCACCCATATGATAAAAAGTTTCATTAAAAAAAAAAAAAAATACAACATAAGACAACCAATTAGTTTATTTTTAAGCAATAACTACAGTAAATATAAGTGTAGTTATTTGGTTCATTTTGTAATAAATTGCAAAAATTATGATGAGTTTAAATTCAAGTTATTAAAATAATAATAAAAAAGTAATAATAATTTATTTGGATGAGTGTTATTTTTCTGCATTCTTATTTTGGCTGATTAGTTCTCCAACCATCATTAGGTGACAATTATATTATTCTGAAATCTTACCTGATGAAAGCTGAAAAACTAACAAAAGTTAAAAATGTGGAAACCTGTCTAAGTATTTATTTCAAAACACAAGAAACAGCAATCAACTTCCTTGCATGTAAAATGTTCATGAATAAAAACTGATTTAGTTGTTTATTCATAACAACTTATGCCTGAACTCAAATAGGCTGGATTTTTATTATTTTACAATCATATTTTTTCATGTTGTTCTTTGTCTATGTGCTGTGTCTCTTCAAGATGCTGGCAATCATGGCTCTCCACAACTTCATATCCTTTGTAGCACTTAATAAATTTTCTTTTTTGTTATCTGTCATAAAGCCTGTTCTGCCATCCATTTACACAAAGATCATTACGTAGGTTATACATTGTTTTCCTCTTTCTTACTTGCCTTCAATCTGTCCCATGAGTATCAAATTTCCCAAGCTTTCTTTCCTTATTATGTGTCCTAGAAATTTCAACTCTTTTTGATGTTAAGTATAAATGTCCTTTCCATTTCTATTTTCTCTAAAACTTCCTCATTACTCATATCTCCAGTCTGTGGTATTCTCAGTATTCTTCTATGGAAGCACATTTCTATTACTTCAAATCTCTTCTTCATGTGTGAGGAGATTGTTCAGAATTCCCTGAAGAGGATTGATGTTCTGTCACAGTTCAGCTTTTGGATTCACTATTCCAATACACCTTCAGATTTCAGTGTTGCACTTTCTGGCTTCTGTTAAAACACTTCCCAGATATTTAAATTGTTGCACTTGCTTAATTTTGATATCTCAAATTTGTAATTTTCATGTTGGACTCTTCCTTTTGCTGACAACCATGTATTTTCTCTTCTTGCAATTGATGTTTAGTCCTTTCTTCATGCTTTCCAATAGTTTGTGTAGTTTTCTTTCTGGGTCTGCTATCAACACTGTATCATTTATATATCTTAAGTTATTAAGACTGTGACCACCAATAATGAATCCTGTTAGGAAATCTAATTCTCTTGGAAACAAGTCACTGTAAAATTTGAATAAGTCCAGTGAGAAGACACATCTTTGTCGCATGTCTTGGGCAAGACAGGCTGTCAATAATAAATCCTCTTGGGACTTTTAATTCACTAAGAATCTTCTGACCATACAGCAAAATATATGTTCAATGATATGAAATGATGTTTTACAGATTGCATAAGGTTGTATTGTTAAAGAAAAAATTATGTCATGACTTGGCCGATATTTGCATAGGAACATTTAGCAAAAGGCGACAAATACATCAGTTATATATTCTGATCAGACAAGACAGAAGTCTTAAATTATTTGGTTTCAATTTCGCCCTTCTTTTTCTCTGTGTTGTGTTCCTTCAAGATACTTGCAATCATGGCTCCTCACAATTTCCTGTCTTTTCCAGCTCTTAATAAAGTTTGTCTTTTTGTTATCTCTCCCTGTTCTGCAATCTATTTGCTCAAACATGCCAGGTAGGTTATGCATTGTTTTTATCTGGCCCTCTTGCCTTCAATCTGTCCCATGAGTATCAAATTTTCTAAGCTCCCTTCCTCAATAAATACCCTAGAAATTTCAACTCTTTTACTGATAAGTATGTGTCCTTTTCATTTTCTCTAAAACTTTGTTGTTGCTTACATGTTTGGTCTATGGCATCCTTGGAATCCCTCTGTAGAATCACATTTATGTTACTTCAAGTCTCTTCTTCATCTGTGAGGAAACTGTCCAGCATTCACTGCCCTAGAGGAGAACTGGTATTACATAAAACTTCAGTATTCTTTTCTTTGTTTCTAACAAAATTTTTCTATTTCTTAATACTTTGCTTAGCTTTTGGAAGGCATCTTTCACTATCCCTATGCGACTTCAGATTTCAGTGTCACGCTTTGTTAAAACATTTCCCAGATATTTAAATTGCTATACTAGCTTGATTTTGGTATCTCCAATTTGCATGTTGAACTCTTCCTTTTACTGACAACAAACAATGCATTCTATTTTCTTGCAATTGATATTTAGTCCTTTCTTCATGCTTTCTTTTGCCCTCTTCTTTAGTAGTTTTTTATAGTTTTCTTTCTGGGTTTGCTATCAACAATCTATCATTTGCATAGCTTATGTTATTGAAACTGTGACCACCAATAATAAATCTTGGTAGGATTTGTAATTCTCTCAGAATCACCTGACTCAGAATCAGTTGAATAAGTCCAGTGAGAAAACACATCCTTGTCTTATATCTCTTTCTATTTTTGTATATTTACTTAATTCATTTTCTATCTGCATGCCAGTAGTTTGCTGCAAGTATAGGTTATGGATTATTCTAATCTCCTTCATAAATATGTCAAGGTTACCTAGCAATTCTAACAGTTCTTTGTGACATATTTTAACAAATACTTCTGCCATATTTTTAATTCCAAATATATTTGTAAGTGGTCTTCTGGTGGGCTTGTCAAAGAATTCCACAGATAGTTATGAAATACCAATAACTAATACAAAATTTGTGAGAATAGATTATTTTAAACATTTGGTACTTTACAAAAATAAAAATCAACATTATAAAATATTGATAGGTATTCTTAATTTCAAATTCCATCAAAATAATTTTTGAATAGATCAATACAGCAATGTACATAGGGTATTGAAAAAAAGCTGCTTGTGTGAGGCCATATTTCTTTCTTCTTTATTTTGATATTTTTATTCTGTCAGAGGATAACAGAATGCGAGTGTCAAGTGTATGCATCAGTAGCAAGATACACGTATAGAAAAAATTGCAATACTAAGTATGTTTTAATTTATTTAAGATTAAATGCACAGTTAATACAGTAAAAGTTTAACTTTTATTGGAGCTAAAAACATATTTGAAAAAAAGAGAGTCAATAAAAAAAAAAAGAAGACTAAATCAAACAAACAACTTTAGATATTTTGTAGAAGTAATTCTAATAATTTGCTAAAATTTGGTAATTTTTATTGCCACCAAAGCATAACAGTTTCTGAACAGAGATAATTATTTCTTTTTAGCTTATTTCTAATAATGCAGAATTTAAGCTGCCATATTGCTATTAAAGTAAATAATAGAAGAATTTCACAATTGCTGATGTAATTTGGTCAAATTTGAATGCAATTATTTATCAAGCCAAGTTTAATTTTTGAAGCAAAAGAATTAGACAGATCTTGTGCAGGTAAAAGCAATAAGATGGATATTTCGGCTAGATTATATCTTTTTTTGATTTTTGCAGAACTGAGAAATTTTCTTTTATATATTTACTGACCGAGAAACCTTAATGTGATAATTAAGTTGTTTGCAGAAAGGAAAATTTATTAAAATTTTTGCCTTTGGAGCTACAAACTTTGAGAAAGTAAATTAATTTTATCAAGTTTCATTTTCAAGTTCCTGTGACCAGAGGCTTCCAAAGTCAGTGGTCCAATGTACTAATCTTTGAACTGATAGTTGAAAAATAAAGAAAAAAGCTTCAATCAACAAAATGATTGTTTGGAATTTGGTTGATAAATAGGAAAAATTAATAGTTTATTTTATAGCTTATAAAGAATAGGAGTAAAGGGTTCCATTAAAGCCAAAGGCTGATATGTAATGCATTATTATAGCACAAGCTGGTTTTTACTACTACCAAACCCATTTCAACCTTTTTCATTGGGGGCCAATTGGGGTTCAAAGCAGTGATTTTTGACCCTCACTATATTAATCAACATTTGCTTTTTTCTACCTACATTTATATATGTTACAAATTAAACTAAGCACAATTGACTATTAAAGGATGAAAAATTCTCATGGATTTTGACATCATTCATCCAAATCCATGAATTTGTTTTGCTCATGCTAAGACTTGGAAAAAAAAAAAAAAAAAAAAAGTTATATAAAATTCAATATTTTTTTATACATAATGTTGAAAATTCAATATTTCTTATACATAATTCTTGAAATTTTTAATAAGAAAAATCTCAAGCTGATGTTAAAAATTGCTGCAAAACATTGACGATTTATTTAAGATGGAATGACCTATTATGACATGTTTTGTATTTAGATACATTGTACTTATTTTTCTAATTGAATTGTCCACCTATATTTCATATTATCCATTATTGTAGATAATTAGGTTGCAATAAAATTTGTATTTTATATGAATACTACCTTATGAAGATTGAGATGTAGTAGAGTGGAAAGGGGCTTCCTGTATCATAGATCTAGTGGGGGTCTCACAAGACCCTTGCACCAGCCCTGATTATAGTGCATGAGTATTGTTATTACAATTCTTATTTTGGGACCAGTACACATTAATATGCATATACAATGATTTATTATAACCCTGCTAAATTGCCTCTACATTTAATCTTGTGTAAATTAAAACATTTAGGACATTGAAATTTTTTTACAGTGAGTGTACCTTACTGTTAGCTACTAAATCTTGAAGAAATGAATTCAGCAAAAGGCTTTCCTCAGGGACATGAATATCGTTGTCTTTAGAATTAGCTTTATCAAATTGAAGAATTAAATTTCTATTTTAATTTTTTTTTTATTTAAAAGCTTTAGAAAAATCAGTTGCATTTTATTTTTTTAAGAAATCTGAAAGCAATAATAGATGGATTTGCTAATGAAAAGAGAGATTAAGGAGATCTCCCCCAAAATAAAGAAAACTTTAAAAATTCCAGAAAAGATGAAAGTGTAGTTTTAAACTGCATAATTATTCTGTTCATGAAATGGGAAAGAAATGCATAGCAAAAGAAAACTAATGAATAGCCAAAAATATGGTTTAGCATTAAAAGGAAATAAACAAGAAAATTTTAAGAGTAAAAGAATACAAAAAAGATAATATAAATATAATTTTTAAAAAAAGATCCTGATGACTGGTAAGAGCAGAACGTGACCAGCAGAAAGACTAGAAGAAGTTGGCTCAGCAAAATAAAAGAAAAATAAATAAATTGGGGGGGAAAAAAATGGCAATATCGGTCTTGGAGCAAGAAAAAAGGAAGAATAAATGAAACCTACAAGTAGTAACATGGACAGCCAGAAAAATCAATAAATGGTTGGCAGGAAAAGATTCAGTTTACAAATGTTTCAGGAATCTTCATTCATTCATGCCCAAGCTAATTGACTTCAAAGTCCACTCTACCCTTACATTAAAAAAAAAATAAAAAAAAAAATGTCCTTTTCTGGACACCCCACCCTGAAACCTTAGAAAGACTATAAACTATTATTTCCAGTGACGTTGTCCAAAAAGTTTGAGCAACTCCTTTCTTCAATGAACTACATCGGCTGCTTGCATGTCTCCCAGTAATCATCATATTGCATTTTGAGGCTCAAGCAAAGAAAAGTAGTAGTTGAACTTATAAAAAAAAAAAAATTGAAATGGTTAAACTCCAAATATAAAGAATGAAACTGATTAAAATGCTTTTTAAAGCATTTTAAAAAATAATGGTGGCGGCATTTCAATCAAAACAAGTTTGAAGAATTAATTGGCCTTGAATAAGTAAAATAGAATTCTGCTCAAATGTTAAATCATAAAACAAGTTTAATAATTTACATTGAAGTTTGAAGTAGAAATTTTATCAAAGTCTACACAAAGAAAATTTAATATATAAATCTCAATGTTTATATGCATATTTGCTTGAAACTGAATCATATATCATATTTGACACATGTACACACAAACATAAAAAGAGGGGGAAAAAAAATCAACCTAGCACTTATTAGATTATCACCAATAATAAGAAAATCTCAACTAGTGTACAATTTAATTACATCAAACTTAGTATAAAGGTAATGAAAAGTGAAAAAAATGGCATTGAATTGCTGAAATCTCCTGACGAGTAGAAAACCTGTAGTCAAGATGCTAAATATAACATCAGCTAAGTGACAAATTTTATTTGTATTAATTCCGTATTACATATAACGCGCACACATTTTTAAAGAATTCAACTTTTGATAAAAAGCAATATTTATTTGCTTTAATTAATAAAAAGTACTCAATAAAAGTTTTGGAAAAAAGGAAAATACGGAGCAATTTAAGACAAAAAATAATTGAAACACCAATCATTCTACTACTGTGGTTCTATCAGGTACCATCAGGCAGTAAAGAATTTGTTTTTTACTGTCATAAAATAAAACTGACAAAGTTTTTGTCAGTTGAAATAGATCTATCCTCCATATGAGATAATTTTGGATTTTATGGTATACTACTATATATTGGCTCTGTTTATAATAAATACATTGAGCTCTTTTTGTAGATTAGTTTTAATATCTTATATTACTAGGATCCACTTGGATTATATACCAATGGATTTATTAACTTTACTAATATACATTTTTAGAATGAATTTTTATTAATCCGACAGATGCATATCACTTTTAACATTATTTTTAGTGTATTTAGGAGAAAATAAATATACTGTTTAATAAATAGACTGCTCACTCAAATATGAGGGTATTTTTCAGCACACACACATTGCTATCTAATGTGATACATATTTGAGGTTTAAAGTGGGTTTAATGGTAATACATTGCAAAAATTGTCAAAGCCCCCTTAACACTACCCGTTCCTTAAATACAAGTATCCATTAAAAATCACATGTGGCATATATTGGGAACTTAGCAGTTTTTGCTTAATGAAGATAACTAATTTGCATATTTCCCTTCAAAAATCAAATTAAAAAAAAGATAACTGTTTTGTTATTCATTTCTATTTGGTTTTTGTGTACTTTACAATTAAGCGATTGCTTTGTTGATGTTAATACCATTTTATGGGATATACAAATCTCTCCAAGAAAGAGAAGACTGCATCATGTAACTGAGCAAAGGGACTTGGCCCATGCAATGCCAGGTATCATTGCTAGCATAAAATAAAATTAAAAATCCTTTCAATATATTACAGTTGCCAGTGCATTGTATTTTCATGATAACCCTGTGGCCATCTGTTGAATGAAAAATCAAGCTAAAATAAGAAAAATATCCTAACTGATTATGTCTGTTTCTTTTATGACAAAAGCTTCAAAATGAAATGAAAGATCATGAAAATGATTATCAAAATTAATTTCTATCAATATAAGCTTCCAAGTGCAAAACATGCCAGTAGAAAATACATTTCTTGTAGATATTTCACTTAAATAAAATACCACAGGCATGTTCTCAAATTAAAAAGAACAAGTAGCATGTACAAATATTACTATAGGACCAAAACAAATCCTCAAATATAAATCTCCAGCATATCTAATAAGATGGCATGAGATGATGTACAACATCTGTCAACATCAAGAGATCATACATGTGCAACTTGGAAGTTTTGATTCAACTTGCATTTTTGCTGGAGTGTTTTCCACAAGGAACAGGCCTAAACAGGATTTTATGAGATATTGACAATTGCCCATGCATCATATCACCTTTTTCCATGCCATTGATGTTGTCCAAAAGAATGGCAGTGGCTGATACTGTTTGGAACTGGTTCTGTTACAAGAGTTGCAAGAACAAGGTGGAATGCAATGTCAGAGTGTCTTTTGGATTCAGCTTCTAGATTTTATCCCTAGAAAAGTTTATTTCCAAAGCCTTTATCATGATTAGCTATGGCCACAAGGTAGTGAAGGTTTGAAATGTGAATTTTCCTTCTCTTAAATGGATTATCCTCCTAGGCTGATGAGTTCTATCTACCCAATTGATTTTGAATATATCTGCTACAACTGCTAATCTCCTTGAGGCTTAAGAAAGAACAACCAAATATTTAGCTTCTTATCTTCCAAATTGATTTTGAATATATTCATTAAAAACTTCTGAGATGATATTTCAAGAAAATTAATAAAACAGTTTTGTTAAAAAAAAAACAAAAAAAAAAAACAGATTAATAGAAGAATTATGAAACAAACTATGAAATAACATCATAAACTCTAAAAGAATTTTGAATATTTTCCACTAATATTCTCCTCTGCTATTCTCTTGTTAAAACATTTCTTTGTTATAAAATACAACATCCTTTAAATTAAATAATAATCATTAAATTTAAAACCATTTCATACTGTCTTATTAAATACTTCATTTTTATTTATTATCATTTCAGTCAGAACAATATCATTTTTATTTATCAATATTTACTTTTTTTTTTTGCTCTCAACAAAGAGTAACATTCAGATTTAACTTTCCTGTAACCATAAATTGTCTAACTTAACCATATCCCTAATTTAAATTAATTAATATTCATTAATTATCAATGATTATTTAACCATTATTAATATTAGAACAGTAATCAATAAATATGAAATGTGATTTTTATTTGAAATCAGGTTTCCATTCATATGCAAAAATTATCATTATTCTGTCTCTGGTTACATTTTGTTGATTTTAATTTGCTGATAGAATGTCAATTTGCAAACAAAACTAATTTACAGCGAAAATATATTATGGAGATTTTATTGAATATAAATCATAGAACATTAACGTCTACCTAAAAAGAGTATGTGTAGAAAAATATGTAAACATTAATATGAAAGATCTGATTACCAACCACACATAATTTACTCTAATTACTTTCTATGTATATACTTGTGTGTGTGTGTGTGTGTATATATATATATACACACACACACACACACATATATATATACACCTATACCTACATGTTTCAATCTTATATGATTTTATATTTCTTATAATTGATCATATCAAAGTTGATAAAAACATTAGCCATTGCTAAACTTTTGCTGTTGTATGTAAAATGAATGTTTCTATTTTATTAAGCATTTCTTTGATACTTCATTACATTATATTTGAATCTCAGATAAAAATTTAATATTGGGGTTAGTAAGCTGGTCTTAAAAGCTATTGAGAGATAGTGCTATAGATTCATAGAATGATGTAGAAATGTAGTGTTGTTGTCTAAGTAAGTCTCATTTAGAAAATTATTTGATGTTTATTTATTCTGTAGTACAGAAATAAAATTATCACAAGTTAAATTTTCTGCACCCACCTCCTCAATAGAAAAATTAATTGTATTAAAAAAAAAAAAAAAAGGTCATGAAGTTCAAGTATCTTAGCTGAAAATTCCTTTACTTTAACAGTGTACTTACATTAAGAGAAAATTGAAAAGAAAGTTATACATTTTCTGATTTGTTTACTATCAGTTTTATTCTGGCTCCATTTTAGTTTAAGATGTGCTATCATTAACCCCTTGTTATAAAATGAACTCTTCCTTTGTGTTTTGTATGTAAATTTAATGCATGCAAATGTATGTTCATTTGTATACAATAAATTTACATACAAAACTCAAAGGAAGAGTTCATTTCATAACACTCCCACCTCCTGTAGAAAGGAGAAGAATGTTTTACTCGCTAACAAAATCTTTATACTTTGTTGGTGCTTTTCATGTTCTGGAAGACTTCCATAAAACATGACCACCTTCAAGACTAGCCTGAAATTGATTAGAGGCTGGTATAACATCATTAGAGACTGACCCTGAATTATCATGCTGGATCACAGTTGAAGTATGTTAAGACTGCCCAGATCTCAGGAGCTTGTTGGATATTTGGTATACTTGTTCTCCCATTTGAAACAGTAGATGGACAAGGTGCCAAGTCTTGAAGAGATACTGTGGACTCTCATCCATCAAGATACCTAATATTTGTGTATATAGGATTTATGCCAAGCAATTTACACCCTACTGACAAAATTATCATTTTTATTTGACCGGACAAAGTTTCTCAGAAGTACAGGTCTGGGGACAATCCATGATGGCAAATATGAGCCAGCTAAAGAACGCCAGGGAAAATTGAAGAACCTCACATGTAATTTAGTATTGGTAGATGTTGAAAGTGGGGAACAAAGAGAACAGAGAGCATTTGGTAGAACTATTTCCCAAAGTTTTATGTCTATATTGTATGTTCTTAAAACCAGGCAAATATTTCTCCAAATAAGTCCATTGTACTGTTCAACTTGTGAATTGCCTGTTGGGTGGTATGGAGTAGATGTGCTTGTGGCTATTCCTTTCTGAGTTAGGACATGAAACAGGAACCTGCAAAGGCTGAAAATTTGTTCAAGGCATTTTATCACTGTGGCTGAACTGACATCTGGATATGAAAAGGCAAACAGGAATATTTATTTGTAGCCATTAACAAATACTTATTACAAGTATTAGATGATAAGAGCCCTTTAAAATCTATGCTTAATTGGTCCATGGGACCCAATGCCTTTATTAATTCTCCCAGGGTAGAAGGTTGGAAGAACTTTGGCTTCAGTTTAGAGCAAATTTGACACCGAGAGCAAACCTTTTTCATATGTTCCACTAAATATGGAAGGTTTTTGCATTTAATGAAGTGTAACATCCGTGCAACTCCAAGGTGACAAACTACTATGAAGATCCTTTAGAGATGAACTTCTTATAGCTGCACAGTAAGCTTGAGTCAAAGCATTTGGGACAACATTGTTAATCTGAATAACTAAATTCAGCCAACTCCACTCTCCAACTCTAAACTTTGCTGTTCTTAACCTTTGTTCACATGTCAAACATGAATGCAACAGAATATTGATCAGTTATTAGAGTAAAGTGATTGTGAAACAATAATTGTCACCACTTTCTAATAGCTTCAATGAGAGCTGTAGCTCCCTTTTCCACCAAAGTGTAGTTTATTTCACTCTGATTTAGTCTGTGTGACATGAAGGCAACGAAAGAGCCATTTTGATTAAAAGATACAGACACAGCAACATCAGAGGCATCACATTCTACCAAAAAAGGAATACTTTCATCAATAGAGCTAAGCATTGCAGAACACAATTCCTCTTTGAGCTCATTAAATGTCCCCAAAGCTTCTTTACTTATCTGAAAAGATTTAGACCATATCTGATGGGGTGGAAACATCTGGAGTGGGTGCAAGCAGTCAGAATATGGCCAAAAAATATGGCTTGCATTATATCTGAGTATTTTAATAGACTTGGAAGATATTACAGATTTCAATTCATTTAATGTAAGACTGCAATTTGTGCCACTTGTTGGTATCTCTGACAATTCTGATCATGATGTTTTTTGATCATAACCACCAATGGTGATGTTGTCTACATAAGAATATCTATCTATAAAGTTCTCTTTTTCAACAATTTTGTCCATTGCCATTTGAAACAGAGACCCCATTAGTTACACCAAAGGGCAACCTACAAAACTGGTATAGCTTCCCATTGGTCTTAAAAGCAGTAAACTTTTTATCTGCCTCAATTATTGGGATCTGATGGTAGGCACTCTTCAGGTCAAAGTCATATTTGTCATTTTATCATATCATAAATCAAAGGCATAGGGTAGGCATCCAACTGTGTTTATAGATTAAATGTTTGAGAATAATCTAAATACATCCATTTATTGTGTTTTTGGTAAAGTCCTTTACAGCAACCAATTGGGCTCTCCATGTGAGTAGCAGGGCTTGATGTTATCTGAGAGCAACTGGGAAATTTTCCTCTCAATGAATGCTTTATCATCTATACTAAAACACCAGGATTTGGTGGAAACAGGACAGACATTCATAGGTATACTGGAAAATAATGGGGGTATATTTACCTTAGCACAAGAACACAGTGTGCATTTCTTCAACTAACATTTAAGTCATCTTTGTTCCCACCTGTTATAGTGGAACACACCTATTCTATAGTTAATAGACTCTCCCACCTATAATAAGTAGGAGTAGTAAGAGTAACGAGTCAGTCGCTGAGTCGCTCATGGGTTGGTCAGTCAGTCAATGCCAGATGACCGTTAGTCAGATACTAAAGTATCAGCGACCACAACTAGATTTACTCTGCGTTATCCCTATTATATCAAGTTCCTAACATTTTGTACGTTGAACCTATTTTAGGACCGACAGTACAAATACAAGCCTCCACTGTGAAACCACTCCACAACACCACCATAAGTGAAGATTCTGTTTTGTGTAGCTTCTGAAACTCATACCCTGAGGCGAATAAAGAAAACAGTAACCAGCGAGTAAATTCAAGCTCTCCCAGCTGGTATTTCAACCATGAGTCGTTCCTTCTTGAGTTCTGTCTCCAAATCACACTAACTGCCCGTTCTTGCCATCAACCGGGAACGTCCCTCGAAGAACTCCCCGACTCGGAAAAAAGTAGTTGTTTTTATAGTTGTTCATGTACCCATAATCCCTTGCGTTTTCATGTGATCCCATAATTCATTGCGTCCATGTCCCATAATGCATTGCATCGTTATTGCATAAAAATGCGATGCCAGTACCCCCTCATTCTTTTACATTATCTGGCCATTTCAGCTTACTCTTGACCGTTTTAGACATTCATTTTGTCTATTGGAGTACTTGTTTGACTGTCTTTACATAGCTAAGTTTTGAATTATTTTTTAGTTTCTTTTTTTTTTTGACTATTTTTTAAATTTTAGATTTTGCTAACGTTTCCTTTGTTAAAGTTTTGATTTTTCTAACGTTCTTTTTCTTGACTATTTCTTAAATTTTTGATTTTTTCATTTTCACTGCCATTTTTTACTTTTATTTTTGCTATTAAGTCCTTTATTATTTGACGTTTTGATTTTCGTTTACGTTTTCTTTTTCCTTTTTTAAATTTATTTTCTTCCCGTGCCCTCCTCCCGGAATTTCTCTGTTTATTTTTCGTCTTTTACGTTTCGTGTCCGACCTTTTTTTTTCCCCTCCTTTATTTATTACGTGTTAATTATTTCTTTGTCTTTCTTTTAAAACCCGTAAAGTTCGTTTCGTGTATATAGTATTTGTTTTTAAATTTTGTGTTTATTTTGTAATTCCTGTCCTTTTTTTTTTCACTTGTTTAACGTTTTGTTTTGTGGGTTGACCGTTTTTTAGCGGCAGCCATATTGTAAATTGTCACATTTGTAGTTTCGTATTTTATTTTGTATTGCGTTTTTTCTTATTTCTCCGTTTGTAACTTTTTGTTTTATTGTGTAATTTGTTGCTTGCTTGTCTCTCGTCCTTTTAATTATTTTTTTGTGAACTTTGTTCTCTTGTCTTACGTCCATTTAATTTTACGTTTTATCTGTTTAAATTTGTTTTGCTTTTAGGCAAAACTTGTTTTCTTTTTTTGTCTTTTTAATTTTTTTATACATCCTTCTGTTTTATTTTTGTCTGTCGACCTTTAATTGTTAATTAAATTTGTTGTCTCACTGTTAAGCGAAAATTTTTTTACATTTTACCCCCCCAAGGTTTTTTTGTTTTTATTTTATTTTTTTTCCTATCGCCCCTCCCCTTCATTTACTCGTACCGCCCCTCCCCTTCCATTTTTTTTCGCATACCACCCTTCCCCTTCCCTTTCCTCTTTTGAAAATGGAAAAAAAAATCAAGAACAACGCCTTCTTTTTTAATTAAAAAAAAGAAGCCAATTATTCCGGATTTTAAAAAATCCACAAAAAAGCATTTGTTTGCTATTAAAAAACTACCACCGGATAAAAATGACACAAGTGAGTACCCTTTTTTGGTTCCATCTAATGAGGAAATAGTGGATACTTTAAAAAAAGCAGCAGCATCCTCAGAGGAAAAAAAGAAAGAAGAGACTGAGACCAAGGAAACCAATGACCAATGCAACGTCAAGGAAAATAAGAATGCAGAAGCCGGGGAATTGCCTTCTTGTTGGTCATCCCCACCGAGTTGTGTGATCAATGTTGCGGAGTTCTTGGAGAGGGCCAAGAGTTACGCTCACCTTGTCGTGGAAGGTGGACTCTTGGAGGACGTCCAGGAATTACGAAAAATTGAAAAAAGAATTGTGTCGGTCTTTGTCGTGGACAAGCGCTCGCGCAAAATTTGTCGCTCGACAAAAGACACAGTGTTAAAATCACTGGAGTCCTTGGGGTTTAAGCCCCTCCGAATTGTGAAGGGAGTGAGATATTTCATGTGGGACGTATTGCTACCCACGCCGGAAGACTGTGTCGCCGCTTCAAGTCGAGACTTGATAACGAAAGATCATATACTGCGCACAGAATATGAAGGGCGAAGAAGGACCAGGGTGGCAATATACGAGGTCCCTCCTCAGGTTATCGGAGAGCACCTGGCTGCGTTCCTTTCGCAGTATGGCGAGATCCTGGGTGCTACTTGCGATAGCCTGAAAGGGGGGTGGAGTTTTGAAATTATGTTAAACGAGCAGGCCTTCCGCTCCATCCCCAACTGTCTGGTAGGGTGCCTGAAACTGCCGGTCATTGTGACCGGCCGCAAACCGGTATGTTGGAAGTGTGGAGAGACTGGTCACCTCTCCTCTTCCTGCCCAGAGAGGAAGGCCTCTGGAGTTCAGGCGCCAGTCGACCAAGATCCCCCTCTGACCGCGTCGTTACCTTCCGCCTCGCCTGTAATGGGCATGCCAGCTTCCGGGGCCGGTTCAGAAAATCCACCTGTTGGCACAAAGGCCACATTACCCAAAGAGCCTTCTCCCGCTGCTAGTGCAGTTGTGGAGAAGGGGGAAGGGGAATGGCTGGTTGCTGGTAAGGCCAGAGGGAAGCGCCAGACAGCGGGACCTCAGTCCAATGAAGCCCCAAGGGCAAAGACACTAACAGCCCCACTCCCAATGTCAACGTGAAGGGCGATGCCCCGGCTTCTGAGGCAACTCTGGGAGAAAAAAGACTAAAATACGACCCAGGTTTTGAAAAATCGGAAAAGATAAAACAACTGAAAGAAAAATTGGACAAGGAGAGGCTATCTCAGCCGGAAAAAGCCACTCCCTCAACGTCAGCTAACTTGTCCCCAGCTGCGACTCCAAAACATCCTTCTCCAAAGAAGCATTCCACCCCTTTCTCATCTCCCGTTAAAGCTGTTCCACGCAGCAGAGATCCCAGCCCGTACCAAAAAAAACCCTCATCTACCCCTCGACATACTCCCAGCCCTTCCCCTATTAAAACCCCTGAAATGCCCCCTCCCGCTCCTAAAAGGCAGAGAAGTCCTGCCAAGGATATTAAGGAAAAAAAGAAAAGAACATCTAAACATATCTTCAATACAGGTGAGGATATCTGTAGAATTTCCTCGGCCCAGGCTGAAAAGGCGAAAGATTATGGGAATAGGATAAAAGACTTGAAATACCTTCTATCGATAAGGCAATACGCCGATAAGGACGTGGAAGATCCGCTTAATTTCCCCAAGGCCCAGAGAGTTCTTACTGTAATAAGAACAGGGTCTGGGTCTAGCCAAGCATGGGCCATGTTGGAGGAGGCGATTAGATCATATAAAATGTCTCCCCCGATTGCCATCACTGAAAGTGAAGATTTAAATCATCTGAAAAAATTGTGTGCAGGGAGGGTCCCAGTTTTAGTTCATCCCTCCCTTCACAGAGCTTTAAAACTGACATGTCCCTGGGATATTGGCGGTATCTCCCAAGATGGCACCATGAACAATGAGATGGGCCATGGGTCTATGGGAGATACGGTCGGTATCCTTACTCCGACCATGTTCAAATCAGTGTCCCAACCCTAATTAGGTCTGATAATGGCTCTCTGGTTAGCAACTTTGAATGTCCGGGGCCTGAGGTCGGAGTCTCGAAGGGTGAGGCTCGATCGCGATCTTCAGCGCCTCGGGGTGGATGTATGTTGTGTGCAGGAGACCCGTTTTTTATCTCGCGATCATGAGGACATTCTGTCTAAGAGGTTCGTCCTCTATTCAGCATGTTTTGATGGACGCTCGAGGGTGTTTCCTGGCTGGTGAGCAAGTCTCTGGATGCGGTGTGTGCTCTTGTCTTCGCGGATCCGGCGGGCAGGCTTTGTGTGCTGGATGTTACCATAAAGGACAAGGCTCTTCGTCTCATTGGGGTTTATGCGCCCAATGACCATTCGCAGCGGCCTGATTTGTTTCGGCGGATCGAGCCGTTTTGAAGACTTCTCGTTCGGTAGTTTTAGAGAGGTGATTGGAACGCCGTCCTTGATCCCGATATAGATCGTATAGGAAGAAAACCGGGTACTAACAATCCGGATGTGAAATCGTTTCGGGGCTTTATCGACGGGTCTGATCTCGTCGATAAGTACCGAAATGAAACACCAGGAGGTAGTATGGACTTGGACTAGGGACGGCAGCTCGGATACGGTGGTTAGCGCAAGCTACATCGACCGAGTTCTAGTTAAGAGAGTCGACGTAGGGCTCTTAGAATGTCCAAGTTTCCATTTTATAGTTTACTCGGATCATAGGCTTGTCCGGGTTCGGGTAAACTTAGATAAGCCTAGGGTTAAGATGGCTGGCTACTGGAAATTGAACTCAGCATTATTTGGTGAGCAAGATTTCCGGGACCAGCTTTTACTAATGCTACAGCGGGAATTGACGGGGGCTGTGGTTGGGAATAAGTGGTGGGGTTTTTTGAAATCTAAACTTAGGGCTTTTGCTGCTGATTTTAGTCGACGACTCAATCTAGAAGGGCTAGCAGCGCAAAAGTCTCTAGAGGACAAAGTAGATCGGGCGATAAAATCCCGTGTTAGTGGGGACATAACCGTAGCTAAGGCGGAGCTGGCCTCCTTGCTTATCAAGAAGGATCAAGCTCTGGTAGTTAGGGCTAGGATAAAAAAAAAAGAATGTCTTGTGAGGCTACGAATATGGCCGCGTCTTTGCGTTCAGAGGAAGCTCGTAGGGCAACTAATCGGCATATCGCGAGCATCACATTGCCGGATAAGCGGACTGTGACTACAGACGCGGGCATTTGCGAGGCTTTTCGTGACTACTTTCAGGAGCTTTTTACCAGGGAGCCCGGTCTGAGCTCTGCTCAGTTCGATGCCTATTTAGCCGACTTTCCCTGCCTTGAGGCGGCTGAAGCGGCTAGGTGCGAGGGGCCCATAACAGAGTCTGAGATCTGGGATGCGCTGAAGCAGGTTGGCCTGGACAAGACTCCGGGATTAGATGGTCTTCCCTATGAAATGTACTTGAGGCAGTCGCCCGTCTTTGTCCCTTTGCTGGCACTGATCTTCAACAACTGGATGAAGCAGGGGTCTATTCCTCAACGCTTCACCAGGGGTGTGATCAAGTTGCTTCGCAAGAAGAAAGACGGTGGGGATGGGATAGATAATTATCGGCCTTTGACGATGTTAAATACAGAGTTGAAGATTTTAGCCAAGGTCTTAGCTGACCGTTTGCAGATTGTCCTCTCTAGTCTGATTGGTCCCGAGCAGACTTGTGCTGTGAAGGGCAGGACTATTCAGGACAACCTTCATTTGGTTCGCTTGATCATCGAGAAAGTCGACAGTGATGCCGCGCTGATCAATTTAGATCAGTCCAAGGCTTTCGATAGGGTTGACCATCGGTTTCTGGAGGCTGTTCTTTCGGCCGTCGGTTTCGGGCCGCACTTTCGCACTTGGATCCGACTGCTGTATGCGTCCCCGGTGCGCTGGTAGAAGTGAATGGGGTAAGATCGAAACCTTTCATGTTGTCTCGCTCCATTCGTCAGGGCTGTCCGCTGTCTCCATTGCTGTACGTTCTTGCGTTGGAACCTTTCCTGCGTAAGTTGAAGACGAATCCGGTCCTTCGCGGAATTTCCTTACCTGGTGCTACCACCTCGGCCAGGTACTCCGCCTATGCTGATGACGTTTCGGTTCTGGTGTCGAGTAGGGCCGAAATTAACGAAGTCAACAAAGAAATCAAGGGTTATGAGACGGTGGCAGGGGCCAAGATCAACCGCGATAAGTCTGTTGGCTTGCGGTTGGGTTCGTGGAAGGGAGTTTCTCTTCCCGGATCTTTCCTCTGGACGGACGGGCCGGTCAAGATACTCGGCGTCTGGTTCGGTCCCGACCTCCAGTTGGAAATGAATTGGTCGGAGGTGCGAGAGAAGGCCGAGCTCGCAGTTCGTCTGTGGACTCGGAGGAATCTTTCCTTGAAGGGGAGGGCGGAAGTATGTGCCTCGCACATCTACCCGATTCTCCTTTACCGACTTTCTGTGCTTCCACTCCCGTCTGACATTTTATTGGCGTTTGTAAGGCTCTTGTTCTCCTTCTTGTGGGGAGGCAAGGCTGCCATGGTCAGTCGCGAGATCTGTTACCTCCATCCCTCTGATGGCGGTCTGGGGGTGCCTTGCGTTGAGACTCGTCAACATACGCTTCGCATTACTTATCTAGACCGGATGTGTATGCAACTGGATGAGGACGGCGAATTCTGGAAGGAAGACGCCCGTAAACATTTTCCATCCTTGAGAAATGTGCGCTCGTGTGAGGAGGAGGCCGGTCGTACTCCTCGATGCGAGGGCTCTTTCTATCGTGAATGTCGGATTGCCCTCAAGCGACTCTTACGGGCGAAGGATGGCCTCTCCGACGTCCGGCCGTTGTCTCGTAAGGCATTATATCAGGTGTTAGTTAGGGGGAACGCTCGAGATGATTTGATAGGCGAGCTCGGTCTGACAAAGCGGGAGGCTCGCTGCATATGGCCTTGGGCGCCCGGGTTGAAATGTCTCACTAATCCTGAGGCATCACTCACCTGGCTGGTGATTCGAGGAGCCCTCTGGGTCGCCAAAAAAGACTTCGCTCAGCGGGTTTGGCTAAGTCGCCAAACTGCGTTCGCTGCAGTGGGGAGGTGGAGACCATAGGTCACGCCTTCTTTCATTGTAGTGTCGTAGCTCCGTTGTGCAAGTTTGTTGAAGATATCATGGTTCGCATGCTGCGTGGAAAGTTCTTTGTCCTCGAGGCCAGTTCCGTCTGTAGCAATATAGTACCGCCGTTGACTAAGGCTGAGCACTATGTGTTCCTTTGCTTACTGGGTGTTATGCGAGTCGTGATATGGACGACGCGACAGAAGGAATTTCATGGGCGCAAGAAGTTTTCCTCTTCCCAACTGATCTTGTTCTTTAAGCATCAGCTTAAAGTCAAGATCAGGACGGAAAGGAAGCGACTCCATCCATTGGAATTTGGCGACAGGTGGGTGAGTCTTGCGCGTCTCTGCAGAGTGAAAGGTGCTGACTTGGGTGGCATTTTGATGCCGGTTAGGCATTAAAATTTTGGGATCGCTGGGGTGAACATTGGCTACCCCTCCCTTGTATAGGTTAGTTTAGGTCTGTTTTGTTTTAGTTAGTTTTTCTTTTTTTTTTCATGTTAACTTAGCTAGGGTGTGTATGTTCATTGGGCCCCCCCTTTTTTCTGGCCCTATTTTTTTTTCTTTTGTTTAATTCCCCATCCCTCCCATCGTTAGGTGGTTAGGGGTATCAGTTCTCTGGTTGGTGAGGGTCGCCTTTCGTTTCGAGTATGTCTTTCGTATTTGTTGTTGTGTTTGATTGAGTGTGTGTTTGTAGTGAGTGCATGGATGGTATGAACGTTTTATATTAACTTTTTTAAGACCCGCATTGTTTTCGTCCAGTTAACTGATGTCTCTGCCACATTTAGGGCTGTGGGGGGTTTTACTACTAACAAAATTTTTGTTTAGTTTCTTGTATATAGTTTTGTATTTATTGTAAATATTCATTGGGGTTTTTTAGATTGTTATTTTATTCCCCTCCCCCCACAGACACATGTATTGTATATATGGGGACTAGTTAGAACTTCATAGAGACTCTGAGGCATTTTGGTGGATGTAGTAAGAATGGTATGTAATGGATGTGTTGTTTTGGTGAAAGGAACATTGTTTGTATGTTTGGGTCAGTGATTGTGGCTAGCTAAGTTTAAAGTTAAGACAGGAGATGACCAGCCTTTTCCCCTTTCCCCATCACGGCCTTGTGCCACATTTGTACTTTGTACAATAAATAATTTTACGTTATCTGGCCGAGGATGGATTACGGCAGAGTGGTAAGTGCTTTTTTCTCTCCCTTATTTCAACTGCAGTAGCTTTACATGCTAAGCAAATACGGGCTCTTTTTTGGCGGGGACAAGGCAAGTCGCGACCAGTTGTGCTCGTCCCAGGTTCTGTCTCATGTCCGCCACATACCCAAAAATTACAGAGTTTTAGGCTTAATAGGTTGAATGTGTCTTCACTAATAAAGTTTTCTGAAATATGAGAGTCTATAAGAGCAGTAAATTGTCTGCCTTTTATGGTGACCATTGTAGTTGCATATGAGAGATTTGAGGAAAGATATCTGGGATTATGCACAAATTGGCTTAAAATTAACCATCATGGCTGTTGTCCCAGATGACTTGGTTCTAGCAAACCTTCAAAAAGTGTCTTTTTTTTTTTTCACAATTAAAACATGTGACATGATGAGCAGGACATGCTTTCTGATTGTGAGCTGTTTTACCACAAAATTGGCACTTTTTCTAGTAAGATATTTCCAGCAGGGCTAGAACTGTGGGGCTCTCTTCTGAACATTCACTTTTGGTACCAACAGCAGCTACTATGCCTGGCACCAACAAATTCTTGTAGAGGAGTAAAGTTGTGAATTTATTTGGGTGAGATCAAGTGCACGTGCTTGATTGAAGGCTAAAATGTAATTGTATGAAATCACACTTATAAAGGCTTTCTTATTTGCTCTTCTCTGTATTGTTCAGCCATGACTTTTTTATAGTTGCAATCTTTACTAAGATTTTGGAGTTCCTGAAGAAAATTCTCAAGGCTGGCTACTAAATTCTGGTCAGAATCTGATGCCTAGCAGAGATCCTATTAGGTGTCCTGATATATAGTTGGTCTAATGTTTAGATGACTTCCTTGTAATTTCTACAATCTTCAATGTACACATACACCTAGATGAAACAATTTATCAGAGATCAGAACTTATCCAGAATTTCCTCCTCAATTTGAGAATAAAATTTCAAAACCTTCTTTTCCAATGCTTCCAGTTCTTAGAAGCATAAGGGGCATTGTGATCTAGGTCATGTTAATAAGGCTTGAATATTTTGGACATGTTAATTTTTTTCCTCTTTTGGCAGAATAGGAATAGAAAAGTTTGCCTAATGTCCAGTTCACACATCTCTCCAGTCTATCCTTTGTTTCCTGTTTAGGATTGGGTTTCTGATTCCTTCTAAAGTCTTATTCTAAATTCTCTTTCTCTGCTAGTAGCCCTTGTGTTTTAGTGGCATTATTGCTTTGCTTGGTATGAATTGATTAAAAATACACTATTGCTTATAATTGACTGTTGACATCTGTTTCAGGAGAAGGTTCTCAATGATAATATAAGTCATTTCTTTATAAGCAAGCATTTGACATTCATTGAACAAGTAGCCAGTACTACCACCACTTGAAATTTATAAAAATCTTTCTACTAAAACAATTTTTCAGGAAAATCAGTTTATCAAGTCCAGTAATTGCCATTATTCTTTCCATTATTGATGGGGGTGGATGGAGGCTTCTTTCCTAATTCTTTTTAAAATAGCAGAAAAAAAAAAAAAAAAAAAAAAAAAAAAAATTATATTTTTAGAGGAGTAACCATTATTTAATGATCTCTATTTTATATCAACAATCAAACATAACATATTAAAGAGTATTTACAAAAATCTATGAAATGATTTGGGAGAAATGTTGTTTAGGGTCTACAGTTTCAAGTTTGGATTGATGCAAGGCAATCCTTATACCAAACATCTGGGGTCTATGACTGGGGCAGGGGTAGATATATGGAGGCCTAGATTACTACTAAATAACAATTACTGAGAACATTTTTAGCAAGGAACTTGTTAATAATGTTCAGTAATTAGTTAATTAGCAACTATATATAATATTAGGAAGCATATTAGAATTATTGACTTATTTCCATAAATGCAAATGTACAAAGAAAAAATAAAAATATCATAAGACAACTAAATGCACAAAAATCACTTTATTCACCATAAAGAAGACATTTTTAGATAATATTGCAAAAATAAGGAGTTAATTTGTTTATGCTAATTGATTACAGAAAATATAATTGTATAATTCTGATGACAAAAGTATGCAGGTGTAGGCTTTAAGAAAGCTTTATTTAACTGAGAATACAAGGTTCACAGTGTCCTTTTATAGTCTCAGTAAACAGATATAGCTCTCAAAGTGGAAAGTAACAAAACACACTTTATTATTCATAATAATAATATAATCAGAAAGCAATTTCAGCATTTTATATCTACAACGTCTGAAAACACTTTATAAAAAAAAATGTGAATTTCAGAGAAACAGTAATTTTGATAATCTTTACAAAATTTGTGATTTTTGTTAAATGTACATTTTGTTTCATAGAAAATGAAGAAAATACTTATTTTGCTATGATACAATAATAGATATTACCAGTACACACAGTTTTAAGAATTAAAATCAATTTACATTAACAAGAACACAAAATTAGTTAACAGGATTTGGGGAGTTAACCAATTACATATATGTAACAAGAGGGAAAATTAAAAAAAACAAATATCTGGTATCCCTGTGGCATTCAGTGGAATTTTTAAATTACCACAATCTATTTCTTTCAAAAACTTTCATATTCTTGAAAATAAAAACTAATATTATTAAATATTTCCTCTTCTGTGAAAATCTTTTCTTATAACATAAGTCTGCTATATACAAAAGTGACATTTTAATATCTTTAGGAATCCTAGTTTTAAGGTCTGGTAAATTATCAAATGTTTGGCATCCCATTTCATCCAGCAAATGTTCACATTTTGAGCAATTATGGCCTGGATCAAAGTTGTATTCTTTGATATCAACATTTAATTTAAGTAGTTTAGTTTTTACAATATGAAATTTTTCAATGAGATTTTGAACCATTATGAAATACATACCTCTAGAACTTTGTCTTAATTTTCCAAATTGATTTTCTAAATAACCTGTAGTAAATTCAACAAGCATAACAAAATTAAACCCATTGTTTAGCAAATATCTGCAAGCATCAATTAAGCCATTGCATGTCTGTTCAATGACTAAATTTAATCTTGTTAATGATTTCATTCTTTTTCTTCCATTCTTTTTCAAATTTTTCCAAAATTTGAAAGAAATAAAATATTCATCTAAATCTGATTTCACTTTTTTTAGTGGATCATTTTTCTTATCTCCATATATTTCTTTGACAGAGATGATTTTTCAAAATTTTAAGACTTTTTCAATGAAATTAACTGTTTCTGCAGTATGCACCCCATTTAATAATGGGTGTGTCTTAATGGCAGCTACAATTTGATCACAAAAGATTTTTAAACAATGGGAAACATTTTGTCATTCAACAGGTTTTGTGTAAACAGCTACGTTAATTTCCCATTTAACAGTAATTCAGGAGTAGGTTCAGGAATCCAATTATTTCAAATATTTTTAAAACAGTAGACATAATCAAAAATTAAGTACAAGCCATTTTTAGTTATCAAAGGCTTATTAAAAATAGTGTCCATTTTTTTTTTTTTTTAATTTATGGATCCTGTTGTTGTCATATACAATTGCAATTACTTGACCATTTGTTTGATTGCATCAACAATATATAAAATTTTTTCATATGAAAAAGTTGCATCTAATTTTGCAACTGGAATCATTTTATGTAAAAATTTTGGTCCACCATTTACAGATTTTACCATGATACCCAATACTGTTTTTGCTAATCCCTCAGAATTTTCAGCCAAAACAAATTTCCTCCATGATATTGTAGACCAACTTTGACATACACTTCAACTAAAAGGATACACTTCTGATTTTCAGAAATTTTACTAAAAATATCACCAAGAAAATTAAAGTTATCTAATTTTGAGACTTTTGATGTCAAAGCTGATAATGTTATACTGGATAACATAAAATCATCCTAAAGTCTGTTATATAATGACTGAGACATAAGAAAATATTCAAATGCCCTGATAAGAATATCAAAACTATGTTGTGTCCCTATTCTTTGTGATGATAGAGCATTAATATGTTCTTTTAAATTTTTTTTCTTATTATCAATTTTTAAGTTACTAAGATAATAAATTACTTCATTGATTTGTGACCAGTGCTGAAACATTGATATTCGACTTTTTGAAAGAAAAAAAATTGTTGTATATATAGCAGGATGGTAACATTCAAATCTCAAGTCTTCAAACATTTTAATTAAAAATTGAAATACCACCAGTTAAAAATCAGTAGATTAGATGAACAACTGATTGTTTGATTTATAGCATGTAACTGCTGACACAAAATCCTGTTTATCAATATTCTGATACAAATTTTCAAAAGTGAGAATTTTAGAAACTGTGCTAACTCATCATTTTGCACAGAAGCAGACGTTTTATTTGTTGTTCTTGGTTTGGGTTGAGGTCTAGGTAATGGCAAATGATCAAATACTGATGGTGGATTTCTGGGCCATACTTCTCTAATAACCACTGTTTCATAATCAAATGGAAAATGACTTTCACAAACAACAGTGGTTTGCCAGGGATGTTGTCTTGAAGTATAGCCTTTAACCATCATTCTCATTTATTCTGATCTTGGGGAAGACAACATACATGAACCTTATTTTGGTCATCATAGTTCCACAACAACCTGTTAAATAGCACTTTTTGACAATTTTGAGGAAGATTTTGGGGTACTGAAACTAAAAAATATTAACTAAACTATTATTTTGTAAAAATTACATGGTGCTTTTAAAAAGTGTATGAAACTTATAAAGTCTGGGGGATTTGGCTTTCAGAATTTAAAATTTAAAGTTTGTATGAATGTGGGATTCTTTTAGAGACTAACATGGATTAAGAAATGCTAGAATTAAGGAATTTGGGATTTAGACATGGGAATTTTAGAATTTGGTTGTGGGTATTATGATAAACTACATCCAGCAGCAAGGCCTCTCTTGGAAGGTTTTGAAGAGCATGAAATCACCTCTTAATTTCTATTATTCCCAGGTCAAGCCTGACCTGGAATGGTAGCTCCTGTTAGGGTCCTAGCTATGAGCAAATAATTAACTCCCAAAGTGGTGTGAAAACAGTGAAAGTATAAAAACTTTTATAGTAAAAATACCAGCAATATATTTTCATAGTAAAGGATAAGGAGTTGATATGCCACTATACAAACAAACAAATACATACCAAATTTACTACTACTGACTTTTTCAATTGCTGGTTTGCTTTTTAATTATTTTTTTCAATGAATTACTATATAGCAGTATATAAACCTACTTATAAAGGATGCTGGTGGGTTTGTTGCTGGTTTGTGAATTAGTGAACAAGGAAGGAAAGATAAATCATGTCACAGGTGTAAGAATTAGGAGAGGTTGAGGCAAAATCAAATAATTGTTTTTGTACAACAACAAATAACAAATTTATACAGGCATATTAAACAAAGTTATAGACTATGGTTAATTGCTTTGAAGTGTTGATAATTTGTAAAATGTTTGTACTCTTTGTTCTATAATAATGTACCCCCCCACCACTGCTTATTAATTAAATATTCCCAATCTTATTTTTGTGGAAGTTACCAAGAAAAAAAAAAAATTTCAATTCTAAGAAAATGATCATTTAGAATTGCAAAACTGATTTGATAGAGAATCTCAAACTTCATTCAAACTATAATTTATTCACTTCTAAAAATTCATCTGAATCATTAATCAAATTAATATTTTCAATGTGTAGTGTGCCACCTTTCCTTGTTATTTTAAAAATAATTTAAAAGATATAATTGAGCAAAGATATGGAATGCTTAATTAATGAAATTCTGACATCCATGCCTTTCTGCAATCAGTTCTTGGAGGTATACAACAATGCATGATAATCTATGAAAAAAAATGACAACAGATGAAGGACATTAGAGACAGGCTTTGCATAGTTTCTTTTTATTTGTAATGAAAATTGTTTTAAAAAATTTGTTGTTTATTTACAAATGACCATTTCATTCAAATAAACTGAATTCTAAACTAATTCAACTCAATTCTCAGATTTTTCCAACATCTCTTATTCCAACCAACTTGCTTATTAGATTATGGCAAAGATTCCAACTTGCACTTTTATTGAAAATCTGAAAGTAGAGGAAAATGAATAAACTGAGACTCTTTGGAAAAGCTTCTTTGGTAAAGTTTGCATTATAAAAGAAAAAGTTCTTTGAATGAATGCTAACGTGAAAGATGTCTTATTTGTAATGCAGCTTGTTTTGTCATATAGTAATTGGCTATTAATGGAGATGAATATCTGGAATTACCCCACTTGTCTGCCAGGGAACTTCCAATGACCATTAAATGGCGTTGCCAAAAACTAGTCAAAAAAAAAAAAAAAAAAAAAAAAAGGCAAAAATTTCAACAAACTTGCTTTAAAATTACAATCATGTACCACACATGCACAGTATGAGTAAATAATTCTAACTTGATAGACATACTTGACAATTGCTGAAATTTGGTTTGTATAAAATGTAAATAAATTAATTTCATCTTAATTACATAAGTAGGTGTTTCCACTGCTTCAGTCCAATTTGTACTTCTCAATATTTGCCTGTCCCTTAATTATTAATGTTCACAGCAGGATGGTTGTATTGTATCAAGGCTACATTAACAGTCAGGCTGCCACTACAAATAGTCTTGAAGAAAGAATTTCTTATGACTGGGTTCAATGTGTTGAAGTGAAGAATCTTATATAGAAATCATTGCGAATGGTTCTATTTATCATTTTTTGCATGGTGCTACTGAAGAAAATTATTTTGTTGTCTCTATTCATTGTCTTAAATAGGCTCATAAAGACAGTTTTTGGGTGATGAAAATAATTTAGAGACAAGAATAAATTTCATTGTTATCTCTAAATTTTGTGGGTGTTGAAGGTCTTCTCGGTGTCATGAGTTAATCTATTTTTAGACTGGACAAAAAGGTTTGATTCTGAGACTGATGAAATTTAGAGGTACAACTGGCTCACACAGTAAATAGAACCATTTGTTTAGTTAATTATCCTGTCTGAATGAACATGTAATGTGCTTTCTACAGTGTCTACCAAGATCAAACCGGCTCAAATGAAGCTAATTTTCTTTTTCATCTAGAAACCAGGCACAAGTATTATGTCTATTTTTTAGAGATCTCTGGTTGGTTGCTAATTTTGATGTCTCCTGCCATTGGTCAGTTATGTGTATATCTGTACGTTGCCCACACATTACAAACTTGGTTGTGTTTTTTTTTCTTTTTGACCAGCTTCTGCTGGTGTAGGTATCTGAAATATGTGACACAAAATCTTGTAGAAAAACCATTTGTTTGTTTTCTGATCCTACATCAATATCAAATGGATAAATTTTAGGTAGTCTTTTAATTACTTTTTATAATATAAGCCACCTTCCTCTATTTGTCAATATTTCTCCTGCTAGCAACCTTTCTCACCCTGTGTGTGTGTGTGTGTGTGTGTGTGTGTGTTTTACAAAATATCAATGAAGCTCTTATTTTACTAATATTTGAATTGTCTTGTTTACCAGGGATAATTTTAGCAAAAATAGTCCAACATATTGATCATTACTTCCGCAGGCGATTCTCCTGTTGATGTATTCAGATTTGGGATTGTATTAAATGTTATGTGGAAATAAAATGGACTTTACCAAATTGACTTAATTGAACTGTACCACAAGGCAATATTTTCAAATCAGTTGGCAGTGAGTAACACAAAGATTTAATTCATTTTCTTCAATAACATCGACTGTTTTTATTGGGTTTTGTTTTTACAATGAAAAGCAACTGTACAATCAATTTTATCAGCCACTCTTAATTCAGTTCTCAAAGAACTTTTAACTCTCTGAGAACTTTTTCAGAGTTTTAGATCTTTTTTTTTTTTTATTATTTTCATTCATTTTTTTTTATGATTGCTATCAAACCCTGTGCCTAATTGTTGTCTAACATGAACAATGTATACATTTAAATTAAAAATTTCTTATGTGAAGAAAATGTATCTCCTAAGTGAAGTAGACGTAATTTTCAGATTATTTTTTTCAGTTCTGATTCAACACAAGTTTTATTTATAAACTCTTACTTCTACATTGGTTACAAATATGATTTTAAAGGGAAAATATTTGACATAATGCCTCTCCCAACAATACCAACACAACTATTGAGTTCTGAAATAATTGGTGAATACAACATAAGCTCCGGTAGAAAAGGAAGTGACACTTTATATCAGTGGGTTGGCATGAAAATGAAGAGGACTAAAAAAAAAATATGCTACAGAGCAGCTGGCTTTTCCAGAACTGATATTTTTGTATCAATATTTAGATTAATTTTGATTTGATTGAAGAATACAGATTTATTGTATCTTTTCTATTATCTTCATCTTGGCTGTTATGCACACAGCATTTTTGCTGTTGTACATTCCAGCATTTTCCAGGTATCTGTTGTTAGTAAACTTCTTAGAATTTTGAATCAAACCATTTATTCAATCCACAAAAGTAGATTGTTCTCATTCTGCCTTCCATGCTTGAGTGTGTGTGTGTGTGTGAGGGGGGGATAATGCTTATCTGTTAATTCTCTCTCCAGACTTTGTGTTTCCTTTTCTGTTTCTTCGATGGAACCAGAAGGTCATGATTTTTCCCCACTTCTTTTAACCGAGGGATTGAACTCCCAATTGTTTTAAGAACCCATATACACTATAACAAATGAGTTCATCCACTTGACTATATTTTTCTAGAGATGGAATAGATTTGAATTTGTTTGGAACCATCAAAAGAGCCGCATATGTGTGAACGATAGGGAATAGATTCAAACAAACCTTAAGCCCACCATTCGTTTAGTACGAATGAGAACATGTCTGAGGCTCTCTCTACAGAAGCATGTCTCAGACTCAGTCTTATCTAATGAACTATCCCTTTGACCCCACCATGTGAACTCAATAAGACCTTCCATATACTTCATAATGAAAAAGGAAGAACAACATCCTGGATATGCTAATAATTTGTACAGTATATGGGTTTAAGACATCTATATAGATAAGAAATTATCACTATAAGAACAACTTTTGCTGCTCTGTAAATATAATATCAGTTTCCATGAACAGGAACAGTATAAATTAGGATAATAATAAAATATCTGCTACGGTCAGTTTACCATACAGAAGGATAAGTGGGATAAGACTATTTCTGTTCAGAAGAGTTGATCCCGAAGTACCTATGGAGGCTATTTCATGGGGGTCAGAAACTGTGATGAGTGTAATGATGTTGAGTACACATGAAAAGTAAGAAATTCAGGTGAATCTTCCCTGGAAATGATTCACCATGGATATGACACATTATCAGCAGAGATTATACCTTTTGATGATTGATTACAAATCCAGAAGAATAACTATATGAAAAGAAATTAGGGTGGAACATATTTGGATAACAGTGCCACCTTTCATATGGAATTGTTAAAATAAATGCTTAGTAGATGGAATATCAAATACAGTTACATATTGACTAAGTGGTAAAAGAAAAACCAAGAGATGGCTTATCTCTATCAAAGCTGTATTTTGGTACAGTATGTCATCTACATCAGGTCAGATAAGGAACTTGATGCCTCAGTGAGCAATATTTAAGTATGAATACAGGTGTCCATACACATTATTGATGGCTATTGGGGAAGAAGGACAGGCATCTGTCCAGATTAGAGATGGAATATGGATAAACCTCCAAATGTATATTGCAGATCTCAATAGGTGGGGGAGGAGAGGAAAGGTGATAAATATTAATTTTCACAATAATATCCAAGTCTATCAACTGGCTAGTCATTTTCTTGATGTCTGGAGCAATTTCAGCTAATTGGATGATGAACAAACTAGTTATGATCAGACAAGTATGGTATTCCTACAAAAATCACAATGAGAGTTATATCCACTTAAATGGCCGAGTGATATAATTAAAGTTAGTTAATTATAAATATGTGTAAATAGATCTTTTATCAACTTTTAACTTTCCTCAGCTTATTTGTGGGTGCAGGGATTTTTATATCAGGAGAACATGCAAAATGATGGGTGAATATAGCACATAAACAGCAGGAGGGAAAAGGAAAAGAACGATGCAATATTAAAAAAAAAAAAAAAAAAAATCATCTTGTATCAAATAGCTGGTTTTTCAATCTACCAAAATTGTTTCCCTTTCTCTTGGCCACAAGAACTTAGTAACATTTTCATGTTATCAAAATGTAAGTTAGTTTAATAAATTTCCCTTTTGGTTATTCTTTGTTTATTTGCTGAGTGAGTACCAATCAGTGGAAAAATACGGATATAGTTAAGATTTGTTTTTTCCTATTTAACAGAAAGACTGAATTTGGGGGGGTTGTAATTTTCTCCATTCTCTTTACATCATCTTTTTTTAACAATTGCCATTTTTTTTTGTACTTTTGCAGCTGTGTCTTGTTTCTTAATCTTTGTCATTTTTTGACTGCAGATTGACCAGAGAATCTTTTTCAGTCTCAGTATTTGTGTTCAAATTTCTGCATCTTTAGTAATTTAGGTACAAGTACTGTAATCTATGCAGAAGTGTATGACATCATGGAAACATGCAAAGAATTCACATCTGTTCAGTCAGACAAATTTGAGTCTACATTTGAAAACTTTCAGAATCCCACATCTAACCCTTCACAAATGCTTATTTCAGTCTTTCTAATTATTACTTGTTTAATTATTTCCATAAATTAATCAGTTCATTACCCATTAGTGTAAACCACTACTGTAAATTCTTTGCATCTTATTATGACATCATACACATTTCAACACTGAATACAGGACTTTACTTAAACTGCCAATTTAAGTCCAGTATATGAAGTATATTTGAACTTCATTTAAATCTTTCACACTCTTTATGCCATTTACATTGTTCAGACTGCTATCCTCATTTCTGGATGCAACATATGCTTGAGAACACATGGCTCAGTGGCTAAAAACATTGGTTGAATTCAGTGACTTGACCCAGAGAGTTGTGAGTTTATTAACTGGCTACTGCAGTAATGAACAAAAACTTGAAGAGTTGAGTTAAAGGGAGATAACTAAGACATCTGAAAGAGACATGGTACATGGAGCTAAAACAATCTACCCTGGTGGATGAAATAAAGGATTCAGTTCAAAATTCCAATCACCTGAAGAAGGCCAAAGTGTGCAATGGTCAAAACGTTATGAATATGGCAACAAAGATGAAGACAACAGTCTTCATAATATGAATAATTACAAAATCTCATCTCAGAAATATAAACAGATACTTTCACATTCTTTTGTAATGATGTTGTCATTCATATGTTTTGTAAGTTATAGACACATGAGATCTTGAAATACAAGGTTTGCCAGATATTTGAAAATCACAGTGACTCAGACATGGTCACTTTTGAGAAGCTGGCTAAGTCATTTGTGTTCAAGATTAGTTATGCTCTAGAGGGCTCTGGCCTAAATGTGCCACCAGTGACTAAGAGGACAGACAAATATAAGCTGTAAGACATAGTTAAGTGTGTCCAAATTCATCAAGCAAATCCCAATTATTGTGAACAATGATCTCAGTAAATTGATGAGGATATTGTTATAAGATAAAATAAGACATATCTCGGCTGATTTACAGGCAAATACTCAAGAGCGAGAACCAGATGTAAACGGGACAAAGCCCCGTCACAAAATGACCATTATCTTTCTTTACAAATGTTCCCGACACACGTGTTCCGGTCGAAAAATAAAATAATATTTAAAGTGCTCTATTTTTCGTCCAATAAAAATGCTTCCCTCCTAATTATACTCGCTTCATTTTTCAAGCCTGTTAAGCCATAAAAAACACTATAAAAGGGGTCACACGGAAGTTCAACGGCAGTCCACAGGTGCCCAGGATAGAGACCTGTCACGTTCAGCTGCTGACAGCAGGGGAGCGTAAACCACTGTCAACATGTGTGAACTACTATGAAAGATTGACCTAGATCAGAAAGCCAGCTTATGAACTTTACCACAAAGTAGCTGTCCCAAACCCTCACGTTCCTGTTGAAATAAACCACGTAAATCTATTTCTACTGTTGTCATATTTCTTTCTTGCAACCATACGCTTGTCTATAACAATATAAAGTACAATTCCAACATAAGAGCAGTTAATGTCCAACAAAACTCAAGAGAACTGAGTGGTCAGATCAAAGTGTTTGCTGAACATATTCCTACAAGATTACTACCTCCCACAAAGCCCACAGGATTGGTTAACTGGAAATTTATACCATTGTCTCACCCCCAACATGTGGTCTCGTAGCTCCTCCAATTTGAATCCCATGAACTATTAGTCTAGGGCAGGGGTCGGCAACTCATTCGACCCCGTGGGCCGGATCGTGTTATAATGACGGGTTGCGGGCCGGACGAAGGCCATTAATGAAAAATTAAGGAAAATTACATATGCATACCCCTGTCAACCTTAATATTTAAAACCATAATGAAAATAAACATTGAGAAATCAGAAAAACAAAAAATCTAAAATTAAAAAACACCTAACAAAAATTACTTTTCCTCAAGGAACGTCAAAATACTTCAAAATGAAAAAAAATCAACCGAAGTGAAATGGATGAAATTATGACATGTAGGTTTGAAACTGTTATTGAAAATTGTTCCACAAACGAACCACACACACACCAAACAAAAATGAAGCACATATACCCATACATACGAGTATAAATAGTTTCAAACATATAATACACTTACGTATGTACACATGCGGTATCATCCACACATTCATGATGCACATATGTTTAACTGCCTTTAGATTTCTGCTACCTCACATGTCAATTCCTCCCTGGCCTCTTTCACTATCATTCCTTTCGCTTCTGTTATCTTTTAATGTAGCCAAGGGTCATAAATATGTATCCATTATTTGACATTAAACATAGGCAATGCAACTTGGTAAAATAAGTCTCATGAAAGATAACTGGCAGATAGTCTAATATTTTTAGTGCGCTGAGATGTGTAGACATTCTATGGAAAATGACATAACAAATTTCATTTGAAGGTCGTCTCTCATGTTAAAAATAGAGTCATTGGTAATCAGGCTTGCGGGCCGGTCAAAATGCCTTCGCAGGCCAGAGTTTGCCGACCCTTGGTCTAGGGTGTCATTGAAAGGAAGATTGACCAGCATCAACAAGGACTTGTTGAAGGCTACATCATAGATATGATGGCCAACATGAACTAAAACTATCTGATCTGGGAATAATGTTGATGTCTTCAATGATGAGGGTGATTCTATTAAATAAGCTTTTTCTAAGTAGTATGTGTGTGTTAAATATACCAAATTTTGCTACTGAATATGTTTGTTCTCACTTACTTGGCAAAATTTGTAAAGACTTTTCACCAAAGATTTTTTGGAAAAATTAAATGGAGTTTTCTAAAATTAAGTCCTTTTTTTAGTAAGTATAAAATTACAGAATTTAACTTATGTCACTCTTCATAAATGTCATTCATTTTATACTAGCCAGTTTCTGCAATCCTTTAAACAGAAGTTTTTTGAAAATTATTCCATTTTCAGAGTTATATTTAAATTCAGTGATTAAAATTGCAATCGTCCCCTGTGTGTATGATGTGCTTGGCACTTTTACCATCTGATTGAACATTAATTGTAACAGCCATTTTCTTTTCTACTGGAAGATTATTTTGAGTTCTTCCTTTTTAAAAGTTTTCAATCCCATCTATTATACTGCCATCAAGTGATTTTTTTCATGCATAAATTTGAATTCTCATATCCAGTGTTGTATCTACTGTTTCCCATTGACTATATTCTATCAGCATAATCTTGGCTGGCTGATCATATAAATAACATCTGGTTACTTGAATTGCAACTCCAGTTTAATATATGATGTCTCACCATGAACATAGTGTGCCAAACTTATCTACAATTGATTGCCGGTATCTGTTCCAGAATGATGCTCTTATAAAAAAAAAAAAAACTGGAAGGAGGTGATATTCATTAGTACAAGCATTTATACAAAGTTGTGCATTGTTATCAATTACTGTAATGAACAACATAATTTTGTACTTCATGCACCCCTGAAGATGATTTTGGAAGACCATTGAAAGTACTTGGGAAATGAAAATAAAAGAAATTTAAACAGCTATAGCACATTTCTCTCATCCTTTAACATCAATACATGGAAGTTTATTCGTGAGTTTGAATGGATTTTGTTAAAAATTAGCAGACATAATGCCTATAATTTATTAAATCAGACATCAAAAAATTTGCTGCCTAAATACACAAATATATATATATATATATATATATATATATATATATATGAACCTGTTACATGACATTTAATTGGTTCAATCAAAAATTAGTATTACTACAAAGTATATTAACTAACTTTACACAAAATAAAGGAATGCAGAGAGGGACAATGCTTGCGTAGAAGATGGAAATGATAGCATTAAGGCATAGAGAAATTGGAGATGTGATTGAATAGATTGTCAAATTTAACCTGAGAAAATGAAATAAACATTTTTAGGTTTCCATACAAACACCAAAATTGATAAAAATATGACTTTTTTCTCAAAGTTTCATTTAGAAAAAAGAAGACTGAAACTATCTCAGATTAATAAGTATTGGAAAGACCTGATGAAATTTAAATCTCTTAATGATAACAGACTTTATGAAATTAACTCTGAAAAAAATGGATTATAACAACTTTTACCATATTAAGATGTTCTATTCCTTATAATAAAACAGGATCTTGATAAATAGTGACAGAATTTCAAACAATAGAAAAAATAACACTGAGGAATGAAGTTAAATAATTCCTAAATGTAAAATCCACTTTGGAAGGAAGGAAGACAAGTCTTCTAATGCCACAGCCATTAAGCTGAGGATTTGAAGTCTAATATTTTCAAACATTTGTTAACCAAGAATAGTGAGTTCAATCCCTGGTAGGATCACAAAGGTCAGCATAGTTAACACACTAAACAAGAGTTTCCCAGTATGGTGCATAAGAATGCCAGAGAAATTTTATTGTTTAGTTCAAAGCAAAGAATTTTAGCCAAGAAAGTGTATTATACAAAGTTTCCTTTCAGTATTCCACATTTTTTTTTTTTTGGTTTTTCAATCATGACAGAATTGGCTTGCAAGCATGTAATGAGTGCCAAGTCAATTAAACTTGGCCATTGCATTTTGGGACCAAAAAAACTATTCAGTGGCTTCAGGGGCTTTCTTTCATTGATAAGCCAGCTCCAGTAATCAGTACAATGCAAACCTTATTAACTGAATTTCCCGATTCTTTATTGAAAAATAAAACATACAAATGGTTTTCCTCATAATTCATATATGAAGAGTTTTAAATTACTGAGAGAATAATACAATGATGAAATCTGGGTATTTACACAATATTTCAGTTAAACACTATGAGGACAAAATGCTGAATCAGCAATCATACTGCAAAGACACCTCAAGAGTAGAAGCGTGCAGTAGCCCAAACTATTTGCCAAATTATTCTCTTGTTGATTGTATTATAAACTCGGTTGCTTGGCAAGTTCAGAGAATTACCTCACAGCAGCATAAGAATTTTGCACCTTAGAGATTTGAGCAACCATCATGTTAATACTATCACTAAGCTGTAGCCAAAAACAAAAAGTAATTTTATTTTGATCAATAAATCTATAATCTTATTCAAAGTATATAAGATGGTACTGTTTTGTCAACAAGCAGAGAACTATAACCAAGAGAAATACTATGAAGTTCCCCAAACAATTCATGTGGTTAATATGTGAATGCTGACTATTTAATATTCTAAGAGGAGAAAAAAAATCTATTTTGCTCTTGGACAACATAACAGAAAACAAATGAAGAATAAGAAAAGTTCTTTTGTACAAAGTTTTGAGATACAGTAAGGCAAATATACTTGAGGTGAAGTTACTAAGTCTGTTTTCTGACAAATTTTCCCCTCTGGAGGCCAAATTTTTGGTATTCATACATATTATATACTTTTTACAGAGAACTGAAGTTGAAACCACAATGTATAAGAACAATTTTGTTATCTTGAGATTACTTGCTTTCTTTCATATTTTCTTTGATCTATTTAAAACACTCTGTCGGAAAGCCTTTAATTAGTAAACACCCCTGCTATGTCTCCTTGTTTTCTAGCAGTACCTCCCTACTTAATGGTTACAGGCTTCAATTATTAGAGAGTAATATTATAAAGAAATAAGTTAAACCTTAGGCAACCAACAAAGTTCAGCCATATAACTTTTTATTGAATATTCTCAAAGGTTAAGCTATAACTATTACTTCAGAATCACTTTTTAAAAGTGTGTGTGTGTGTGTGTGTATATATATATATATATATATATATATATTCCGTGCAAATAGGAATATATACTTGAAAAACACGGTGGATAAAATAAGTAAAGGTTTATTGTAAAAAAGCCAGTACAATAAGAATAAAGGTAACAGTTATGTACAAGGTTGTTGCAAGTCAATCCAGAAGTCAGTGCTACTATTGGAAGGTGAGTAGTTCTCGTGTAAGTCCGAGTCGTACTGAACAGATCCCAGCTAGTATATTTAGCTACCCCTGCCCCCAAGGGCGGTTTAGCGTGGGTTCTCTGAGCCCATAGGCTCAGTCAAAAATATTCCCTTTTGAACCTATATAAACGGGTTCAGGGGCAGTCTACCTCCCCGAACAAGACACTGCCCATCGACGGAGCCTCGTCCGGGTTCCTCTTTGCCCGAAGGCAGAGAGTTTGACTGTTTAGCTGGAACAGGTCACAGCTAGTCTCTCTAGTCTGTTGATATACAGATACTTATTGGTAGTTACTAACTATAGTGTAGTCACTCATTGGGGTGGCAGATTATTCCATTATATATATATATATATATATATATATAATAAACAAACGAACAAATAGGAAATGTATATCAATCTAACATGTTTCACTTTAAGCTTCATTAGAGATTGAGAGAAAACAGACAAAAAGACAGAAAATTGGTATTTTCAATTATGTTTGAGTCACTTCTCATTGGTCAGACATGTGTCACATGCATTGAAACCATGGATAATTTTATGTGTATCTAGGTTTGTGAAGATTCTTGTATGTCTAAGTGGGCATCAGATGTGTGTGTGTGTGTGTGTGTGTGTGTGTCTAGTGGGCGTCTTTACCTTCTCCTTTGTGTGGTCAATATATAAATAAAAAGTGAACATAGAAGTCAACACTTAGAGGCGACAGTCTGTTTCATGATAGATGCAATCATCAGGCCATCTAGCATGAAAGACTGTCGCCTCTAAGTGTTCACTTCTATGTTCACTTTTATATTTACACACACTATCTCTGATATTAAGCACTTTATCCCATAAATATAGCACATCTTAAGACTATATATATATATATATATATATATATATATACACACACACACATTATAGACCAAAAGTTTGGGATCACCATCTGGATTTCAAAGAATTGCCTAAAAGCTGAAGGTTGCATGCCTTTTTCAAAACTAATTTACTAGTTCACTTCATGTTAAAGGGACTTTCACTCCCTGAAGGGTTTTATCACCAATAATAATTACAAAATTAACCCATTACTGTGTAATTTTTCTTTAAAATTTTAGCTCATTTTACCTCATCTACTTTGCTGGCTAATGGTAATTTTAGGACTGACAGATTTTAAATTTTAGGTAAGCACCTTTCTAAAAGACTGGAAATCATACACTAATGGGTTAAATAGTTTCAACATCTTTACTTAGTAAGAATTAATTAAACCAAAAATCTTACTAATTATTAAATCTAAAAGGTGGTACCAAACTTTTGGCTTATAGTGCATATGTATGTGTATATATTTCACATTGTTATATGATTTGAGTTATAATTTTATAGTTATTTTTAAAACTAACAGAACTATAAAAAAAAATCCTTGTTCAACAAGTAATGTAACTTGGTAGTATCCGATTCATAATAGTCTGCAATAGTCTTAGTGAAAAATAATTGAATATAAAAACAATTTATAGTCTTTCTTTTAATACTTTTTTTTAAATTGTTTCTGAATCTTTATATAGTTAATACAATTTTTACCTTTGTTTATCTGTCTCTTCTATAAACTAAGAAATAGAGAATGATTAATAATGAAACCTTTGAACTTGGAACAGCTAGAAGCTGAGAAACAATTTGATTCACTTTTCACATTTTCACTGCTGGAAATTCAGACATAATTATTAGCAAAACTTCTTCATGCCCTAAAACACTGCCAGATATTAGAGCAAGTTCAGAAATAAGTTCAACATTAAAAAGGAGGCTTATAGAGATATAAAAAAGATATTTACAAAAATAGGTAAGCAAAAGAAGTAATGAAAGCTATTTGACACCTGTCCTGTGTTTTTATACTACTTCATACTGTTAATATATCCCCTTTACTATGAACCCAATAGATATTTCCTCACCTCTTATCTTTTCTGAAGGATATTTCCCCCCTTTCTATTGCAATCATTTTGCTTCTAATTAACAGACACACATAAAAACTATATATAAGGATCACTCTTAATTTATCATGTTAGCCTGACATCAAAGTCTGATGTTGGTCATACAGCAGTAGAGATTGGACCTTCCTATCAATGACCCATAATTTTTTTTTTTTATCTTGTTACAGGTAGCAACCTGGCAAAAGAGTATATGATATGAAAGTAGAGACAAATTAGAGATGTACTGTTGAATTTCTCCAAAGGAAACAATTGAACCCATTTATATTCATTAATGCATGCCAAATATTTATGGAGACCAAACAGAAGATGATGTGAACACAAAGGTGAGTTTATCATTTCAGTAATGATAATACATGTGACAAACCATGTTCCAATTTAAACACAGCTGTTAATCCACTGCCAATGGTTCTGATCGTGTAGGAAAGTAGAACTGAAACCTTGCACTGTGCAAAAGTATTATTGTGCTCAAGAAATCTGTTCTACTTTCTGCGGAAATAGATAAGAGGCATTACTTTTAGAGCATTACTTGTATATTTTTGTTTTAATTTTTTCTAACAATCTTTTCTCTATCTCTTTCATAATTAATTTGCATTTTCTTATCCAGATTAAGTGAATGCATCTAAAAAAGAACTTTATCAGTCCACAAAATCTTACATGTCTGGCAAGGACCCCAATACAGAAACATTCCAAACATCATTTAGAAGAAATAAGAGCTCCTGTCTATTTAATCTTTTCCTAGACTATGCCCTGTACATTTACATGCACATATATGAAGAGATGGGCAAAGTATTCCATTTTCTATGTGCTGTGCACCTTCAGGACATGGACAATCATAGCTCTCCACAATTTCCTGTCCTATGTAGCTTTTAATAATTTTGTCTTTTTGTTATCTCTCCTAAACCATGCTCTTCCATCTATTTACTCAAGCTCATCAGGTAGGTTATGCATTGCTTTCCTTTGTCTCTCTTGCCTTCCATCTGTCCTTTGAGTATCAAGTTTTCCAAGCCCTCTTTATGTGTCCTCCACAACCTCTACTGAATCTACTGATACAAGACAATGATCTTGCTTTTCCTCCCAAGGCTAAGGGATTGATGATGAGGATTATGTCGACAATAGAGGTATTCATAGTTGGGATAAGAATGATCTTAAACATAAAATCAACATCCTCTATAAAGTGTTCCAAGAAATAAAACAGGAATTATGATCTGGAATTGAAATGAAAACAGTGATGGTACATGCCCTGAATTCATGATAAAATGAAAACGTCCTCTATCAAATGTTTCAAGAAATAAGACTCAAGATAAATTTTTCCAAAATAGAAACTATGATCCAGAACTGGAATGAAAGCAGTGATGGCACCTACCTTAAATCCATCATAAAAATTCAGGATATAGAATTAATAAATACTAAGCACTTTAAATACCTTGGAATATGGATTGGTTATAACAAATTTAGTATAGGAGAAAAGGAAATTGAAAATAGGATAAGCTGCACCAGAGATAGTTTCACACAACACCACAAATTGTTACAAAACCAAAACATTAACCCAAGAACTTGAGTCATGTTTATAAAGGCCTTTTCAGATTGAGACTTTCATGTGTATTTGTTGTGACCAAGTAATTGGTTAAGAAATAACAAAACAAGAGGTTGCAGATAAGTAGTGTATTTGAACAGTAAATACAACAGAAGTGCGTTACATGAGTTGGGAGTGTGTGTCAATTGACCAGCATTCAGTCTATATCACTGTTCCCCCAAGGTTTATTTCACTTACTATAAAATTAGTAGGAAATGTAGACTCATTAGAGGGAAGACACTACAATAGTATTTCATGCATGGTGCCAAATTAGTTCAGAAAAATCAAAATGGTTAGTTGTTTACAACTACTTTTTCAAATCAATAATTAAAAATGTCTTTAAGCAAGTGAAACCTGTGTCGAAGCAAAGACCATCCTTCTTCAAACCTTGTGGATTGGTTCTAAAGAATCAAAGAACTGTACCAGGAAAAAAAATACACATCACTTGAGGACTTTCAACAGCAGCAACGACAACAAAAATGGATAGTACATGTAACTTGAGGAGAAAATGATGACATAATAAAGTTGTTGATGTTCCACACTACTTGAAACAAACAGTTAGGAAGAAAATCCCCATCAATATTAGAAATAGTGATAACAGTGACTGAACTTGAGAAACCTATTTTCCTAAAAAAAATTGTTTTAATAGAAAAATTTAATGAATTTCAACCAAAAGTAGTACCAGCTGCTCGAGCAAATGTTTCCTTGTAAGGAAATGGCTAATATTATTATTATTACATTATCAGAATATGTTTCTAACATGCGGACTCTAACCATGAGCTGTGCAAGCCATTTTTCTTTCTTCTTTAATCCCTTGTATTTGATACCTTGACATCTACACACTCTTTGTGAACACTGGTATGACACATGGACACATACTGACATGATTTTTAATAAAGCTATTATTGTACACTTAATAAAGAAAACCAACAGAGAAACTCCATTTGCAATTTTATTCTGCTCGATACAATTTTAGCAGGGATTCAGCATTATTAAATCTTCTACATCAGATTGAATTTACAAATTCAGTAGAGTTAGATGTGTCTCCATGGACACATCAAGAGCAAAAATTGTGAGTGGTCAATATTCAAAACTAGGCACAAACTGGGTCTCAAACACAAAAATTTTATAGTAGACATTTGATACTATTATGAATTCTTTTCCAAAACATAGTCTTATACCAACCTTGGCTGAACAAAATAATTATTTAATAACATGGGAAGATTAAAAATTCTGTAACATCTCAGGTAAAGAGGTAGATTCTATTTGCAGCAAATCATATTGGTATAAATATTGTTGGCTTGAATTGAGCAAATATACAGGACTTAAATAAACACTTAATATCCATTGATGAATAAGACTTTGTAAAATTGAGAAAGGCATCAATTTGATAAATATTAAGAAAGGAAGCTAATTGCATTTTTGATTTATGTTAATCTTATAGTTCTAACATAATCCAACATAAAATTTTCATCTTGTATAATGTTACAAAACAAAATGTTTATTTTATGATAATTTTAATGCTTCCAAAATGAAACTGCTCCCTTTTAATTGCCTGATGCTAACCTCCAGGAAAGGGACTAACATTTTCTGCTAACATGAAGTGAAAAGATTAAATTGAATCAATTGCTAGGAAAATTGCTTTGCTGTGTCATGCTAGATAATTTTTCTTGCCAGAATCTATTATACACATTTATAAATCTATCATTTGCTCATACATTGAATATTGCTGCTATATCTGGTCTTCTGGTGCTTCTACTATATATTTAGATATTCTTGATAAAATCCAAAGAAAAATCTGCAATATTATTGATCTTGACCTGGTATCTTGGGTCCAGTCACTTTACCACCACCATAATATAGCTTTGCTGTGCCTTTTCTATGAATATTTTCATGGCAATTGTTTTGATGAGCTTTCCTCTTTGGTATCTAGATTTCATGAATTTAAGCACAGTACTAGATTGGCAGCAAGGTCTCATCATTTTACAGTTAAAATGGTTAGATATGCTTTGCAAATGTCTCCTCTCACACTTCTCACTTGTGGAACTCTTCTGGCTTCTTGTTTTCCAGTCAACCTTGATCTTTAAAAATATAAATGCAAAGTTAATTATTATCTTCTCTCTTAATGCTTTTCATTTTCTAATTCTTTCACAATCAGTAACCCCTTGCATCTTAGTCTTTTTATTGACTTGCTTGGGGTGAAATGATTCTTTTAAAATGTAAATAATAAAACTGACTTCTTTAGTCATTGGCAAAAGATTTTTTAGCCTTTTTTTCCTACATTTTAAACATTTAGTTCCCAGAGTGTACATCATGAGAAAAACTGAAGAAATAATGCTTGTGTTAAATCTTTTAGGCAAAACTGTTTTTAAGAAGATAATTTTATATTATGAATGTTGGAAAAATATAAATAATTGTTTCTTATTCAGAATTATTAATACTTGAGAGCTTCAAAATTGCCTTCCTGAACAATAGCGCACTGAGATAAAAACAACTATATTTACACATAAGCATAGAATGTAATCAAAACACAGCAGTAGGCACTTATGAGGTTATCTCATTGACTTTTTCAAGTTTAATAAACAGCCTGCAGGTTTGAATGTCTAATTGGTAACACTAACAAGACCACCACAACATGGTCAACTGATTAAACATATAAAACCTCTGAGGCCAAATCTGTATTTAAGTGAGCATGAGTGCTTGTTGAAATCAGACATTCAGAAAAAGACATTTCCTCATAAGATACACAGGAAGATATTTTATTTTATATTACTGATAAACAGAATAGACAAAAAGGAAGAAACAAATGAAAAAGATTATCTCTACATTTGGAACAATTATAAAACAAAAAATTATGGAAGAACATTTTTTAAATACAAAGTACTTGATATAATTAAAGAGACCAATTTTGATTTACATAAAAGTTGGAACATCTGAAAATGTTACTTGGCTGCTAAAAATTTAGCAATAAAATCTATCAGTTCATTCAGTTATTTTTATCTAGTTATTTTTTTTTTAATTGTTTCAGCCCCAAGCAAGGTGATAATGCCACTAGAATGCAGGGGGTTTACAGGGAGGGAAAGAGAATGAGAAGACTTTAGTGAAGAGGAGTGAGGAAAGGATAATAAAGAAACAGGTTTCAAGAAGACAGAAGGTTGTGATTAATGTTGTATTTAAATTTTTGAAGACCGTATGTGGCAGGGGTGCAAGAAATTAAAGTGAAATTCTCTAGGTGAGAAGTGCAAAAAAAAAAGAAAAAAAAAGTAGAACAGTCATAGCTAGTTCAACTGTAAAACAGTGAGACCTAGTTACCAATCTAATAGCACACTTAAATTTATGCAGTCGAGGCAGTAAGGAGGACAGCTCATCAGAACAATTGCCATGAAAATATTTGCAGAAAAGGCAGAGGGAAGCTATGACACATTGGTGAGAAAGTGGCTGAAATGAAGATGTCCCCCTCATGATCAATTACATTACAAACTTTGAATTTTGTCAAGAATCTTGAGATATATAGCAAGTGCACCAGAATTCAATGCACAGATGAACAGCAGTTTATAAATTTTCTGGTACAATACAGTGAGTCAACTACAAGCAGCAGATGTAGCAATTAATTTGATTTAAGTCACAATTTACTTCATATCAGTGGAAAACACAAAATCAAGAAAGCATAGAGTGTTTCTCTCTTGATGTTTAGCATCATCCATACTTATGGTAGGTAGGTAAAAATTCTGTGGTGATTAAATGAAAGTAATTTAGTTTTGGAGGCATTAAAATTTACAGGCCATTTCTTACCCCAGTTAACCAGTGATTGGAGATCCTTTTCAACAGCAGTTATTTGGTTTACTTTGTTGGGTCTATCAGACTTGCTACTAAGACAAGAGTAAATGATTGTATCATCTGCATAAACACCTAGTTAAGAACTGATGACATCATGGAAGTCATTGATGAAGATCAGAAATAGTGTGAGTCCATTTTTTAGTGTCCTCAGGGAAACCTGCATTAGTATGTAATGATCAGGAAGCATGCCCTTTATTACATGATTTGTTAGGAATGATTTGGTTAAGCCAAATATTTGTCCTGTGACACAGAAGCACTTAAAGCTTGCAGAGAAGGCCAAACCTTATCAAACACCTTTGAGATATCTTCAACCACAGCCCAGGCTTTGCTATTCTTATCTAAAACTTGATAGACAAATTCATTGATGGCTGTTTATATGTCGAAAGTAGACATGGTAAAATGGAAGTCATATTAAAAGGAGACTATGCAAAGTAAGACACTTAACCAATTTGGCAATGATTAGAACCTCAAGTACTCTGTTGAAAAGTGGTAAGAGACTAATAAAGCAATAATTTAAGAGGTTAGAGGGTTCCCTGGAGTTGCTAAAAACAGGAACTACAGAGGAGGACTTCCAACAAGTTGGAAAGCAAGAAGCAGTGAGTTGTAAAGTTTGCAGCCAGCTCAGGAGCACATTTCTTTAGAATGACTGCAGGGATCCAGTCACATCTGCATACCGTATGGGGATCTAATTTAGAAATGATATCAGAAAACAATGATGGAGTTAGGCATATATCACTCAATAGGGCATCTGTTCTAAGGAGAAAATCTGGCAGAGGTACTCCAGAGGAGTCAAGAGTGGAGTTGGAAGAGAACTTCTAAGCAAAGCACTCTGCTTTATCTGCAGTAGATGCCAATACTTTAAATTAATTGAAGTGAGGAAGGACTGAAGATTTGCTGTTATTCAGCACATTCTTGCAGAGCTGCCAGTAATCTCTAGAATGAAACTTGTGAGAGGCTATACAGGGTCTCATTCCATCAGTAAATAGTAACTTCTTTGAGAAAACACTAAACTTATTACAAGTAATGACAAAGAGATATCTGTTATAATCAAATCTGTCACTCTGGTATAGCCAGAAGAAGCGATTCCTGTAAGCTCTAGTGACTGAGCAGGCAGGTGAGAACCAAGGAGATCATTTTTTTTGGATTCACTTATAAACCTTCAAAACAAAATGACTACTGACAAATCATCTTACTATCCATGGATCCATCAATGATTGTAAATAGCTGGAAATGCTATTTATGCTCAATGCCAAAGCTTTAACAATATTGAAATATAGTAAATTTACAACTAGTATTTAGTCATGGTGAATTTGGTTGCTCTTTCCACAACTCTTACTCTCACAAAATGCAAGCATAAAAAAATAGACCCTAACTAGAGAAAACAAAATTGAATAGGTGCTTTTTGTTTTACATAAAGATTATAAATATATAAACAATCTAGGAGAGAGGGTGCAAAATTTTCTGACTATCACATACAGGTTCAAATCTCAACATGGTCAATTTGTCAACTTCTTGACATTATCAATCTGGGGGAGGCAATCCTAGTGTGTGGCACCTTTGGAAAATGCCTAAATTCATATTACAGGTTAACCCAATCTTTGAATGAAATTGAGTAGACAGAACTCATTTGGGAGCCATTGATGCTTGTGCTAGCATGAAGCCACAAGTCATCATGTGCGAGCGTTTGAATGTGCTGTCCTTCAGACTGTTAATCATGCTAGATAATGCGTTCTAAGCCAGAAACAAGGTCCATTCAGCATAGTTGCAGTATAAGCCACAGATGGGCTCTGTGGGTGTTGAATAAACACAAATGTGCCTGAGAAGGCGTCTGCAACAGGGATTGGCTAGCTGCCCTAATAGACAGGCATCCTCAGATATGAGTGACCAGACATTTTTTTAAAAAAGAGGGAAGATGAGCAAGCATAAGAAAAGAAAAATTATGCATCATAAAGTGTAATAAACACTAAAGAATATAACAAAAAAGAAAATTATCACTCTTCAAAACTCAACTGAAGACAAACAAACATATGCACAATGACTAAAAAAAAGTTTGGGGAAAATACTACCAGAGAATCAGCAGTATGTAATCTGGTCTGTGATTTATATTGTTGATTCTCTGATAGTACCCTCCACACACAGACTTTTTTTTTTATTCATTGTGTACATATTTATATGCTTTGTCCTCAATTAAGGTCTGAAGAGTAATAACGAGTGAGACTATTTTTTGTTATATTTTTTAATTCACTACTTCACCTTTATTTTTCTTTGTAATCCTTTCCTCCCCCTTTGTTTTAATATATTTGTGTGTGTGTGTGTGTGTGTGTACATACATACATACATACATACATACACACACTTTTAAGATGTCTATTTTTGAAACCATAATAGTTTGTGGCAAGAATATCTCCTACAGAATGGCAAGACATTAGCTCAATGAAGACACAATTGCTACTAATGTCTTACCATTATGTATTTGATAAATACAGAGACTCCTGACAGGATGCTTTCCCAATTACTACAACCATAAACTCTTCAAATCTAGGGTCAACCATTATCTGTTCTACATATCCTCATAATATATACTTCTTATGTTATTTAGCAACCCTCAACCTTGAATGGCTTTTGGGCTCTGTATTGGGTGAAGAAAAGTTTTTGTTTTTTTTTAAATGAAAGCCATCAAAACTTGAATGGCCAATCCATCCTTTATATAAAAATGGTATGTCTATATTATTCTATCATGAGTTCAAATAAATCCACTTGATTTTTGTTACCCTAAGATTCATGATTTTTTTTAAAGTAAAAAGAGAAGCCAAAATGATTCCTCTTTTGCTTTGCTTTCTGCTTTATTGTTGATTTGCAGCCTTTGCATATACATCACTAAGACAACCAAACTTCATAAATTTCCATTTTATTGCATTATGTCAAAATTACAAATAAAAATGTAAAATCAGCAAATTTGCTTGAGTTTGAAAGGAGTAAAGAAAAAAAAAAGGAAAACAAAATCCCTAGTCAATTTTTAATGATGAAAATAACTTGAAAATTATAGAATGAAAGCAAAATATCTTAGCATAATCTACTAAATATAGTTTATAATTATAGAAAAAGTAACCATTAAATTTTAGTTGGAATTAACATTTTTGTCCCAAAAGAAATATATTCAAGATCCAATTTTTGATTTTTTCAATCTATGATACAACATAAAAGAAAAATAATATAAATATTAAAAGAAAACGTTTTCATCAAGCACCTTATGAAAATTCCTGTCAAATTCTGATTCTACTAAAAATATTTACAATCAGGTTTATACAAAAATATATCTATTAACTATAGAATTCATATTTGAAAAGTTATTTATATGAGGGGGTTGCTGAAAAGTTCTCAGCCATACCAAGAAACCTTTTCAAAAAATCTGATACTTGGTGAGACTTTGGGAATTGGTCCAGACCAAGAACTTTATGGCACCTTTTCAAATATATACTAACAGAAAATAAAATTGCAACAAAATGTGATAGCTATTTTGACCAAAGTACTGAATATTCAAAGCTAGGTTCTAGAAGATATCTGGCTAATTTCCTGGTATGCACAATTGTCAAACCTCTTTCTCATTGAACATGTATTAGATAATGAGAGAACAATGCCTAACTCATTCTGTTAACCCACCTACAACTCTTGCTGTAGACTCAACAGGTTCAAGAAGTATGAAATAATGTATTGTAAGATGGTATTAGTCCTCTGTATGATCATATGAACACAAGAGTATAAGCTTATGTTAATGCCCAAGGAGGATATACAGTATAGTAATGGCATCTTAATACTGTTGATATACTCTTTCAAACTAAATAATATCAAACCTATAATTGAATCATATATGAAAAAGAAACAAACAACACTTTAATTTTTCTTAATGTGTCAAATCAGAATGACACCAGCTTAAATTTAAACATCTACCATCAGTTGATAAATTTTTACTCATATTGCAACAATCATAAAAACCTATCATAATTCCAGATTTTATTTTAGAGCCCTTAGAATTTACATACCCAAATATTTAACCAAAGAAAATACATTGACAATACTTTAATATTCCCACTATCCTAGTTATTTCATTTGCAATGCCAAAAGAAAAGCATGCTAAAAAAGTATAAAAACACAAAAACTATGTACAACTTATCACCTACAAATTCTGGGAGTAATTAATGTGAAAGAAATTTAGGTAAAATACAATGCCCCCAAAATTACATTGATGAGACAATCTGAGATTTGAAAAAAAAAAAAAAAAAAAAAAAAAAAATCTATAAAAGGACTTAAAATTAAACATACTCAATTTATTTGTATGTTACCAAAAAATTTGTGATCACAATTTTGATTAGGAAATGCTGTTTCAATAGAAAATGAATTTACTAAAAGATGCATTCTAAGAGGCATGAACTTTTTTTTTTTTACTTAGTAATGAAACAATATAAAATACATAAATCATTTAAAAAAATTTAATTAGTTACACTAATTTCCATAAAAATAAAATTAAAGTAAAAATCATGCATTCAGACATTATGGGTATAACATTTTGTCACACAAATGTAGAGTTTTGTTCTTGTAAAACCAAATTCTTTTCCTGATAATGCAAGATCAATGAGGAAACACATCAAGATAAAAATTATCTTATATATTTATCATTAATTTGTGATCATTTATGGAAAAGTCCAAATATATTACCCATATGTTTAATCTTCATTCAATTGAAATCTATTTTGGGTGCTACAATTTCTTTTTGCTATATTTGAATCAATTTGTTGGTATATAGGTAAAAGCAATCTCAGAAACTACCAAGTAATTTTTTTTATTTTAAGATATTTTTTGATTTTATATTCCATTTTTTGTTAAAACAGACAAAATACAGGATAATGATGAACCCGATACTTCTCTTGACTCAAGAAATATAGAAAATAAAATCAAATAAAAAATGGAAACTTCAAATGACAGCTGAATAACATAAGTGTGAAACTTATCAGGACATCAAGGCCAACACGCAAGAAAGCCACTTTAATATAGTTTTAATATAAGTAGAATATAAATTCAATATTAATAGAATAATCTCAACAACAAGCAATATATCCCATTAACCCATTAACTAATTAAAAAAAAAAAAAAAATGATTGAAAGGAGTTTGAAAATATTTATAAAAACAATGGCTATACAAGAGCTCATACCTGATGAAGATTGAGCATTATACCAATTAAAATAAAAAACAATAAGATTCAGAAAAGTAATTTATTTTTCTTTTATATTGCATCTCAGAATTTTAAACCAGCATTTCTCAATAATTTTGCATGCTTAGATGGATAAGAACATAAAAAATGGTCACAAATTTGAAACGACAATTCTACTCGAGCTGATTTTTAATCAAAAAACCATTTCACAAAAAGGTGCTAGTAATATACATAGCAAAAAATGCCTACATGTAACGAGTTAATTATAAGATTTTCAATCTCTTATTGTGATAAGAAATGTTCGACTTATTTCTCTATCTGAATTTTACTTTTTAAGCTGTCTGCTTCATTATCCCGAGTCTTGATTAGATCATTCTTCCTAATCACAATAATCTTTTTCATTTCCATTTCTACCCACCTCTATTAAGTCATTTCATAATCATAACTTGGCCTCTGGTGGCTTACTCCACCCTTTCACTCTTGCTAGAAATTGAGCCATACTTTTTAATTTATTTAATTCTATTTTACAAAACAATTTGCACAAGGAACAATTGTCTAATCAGTGTACAGCTGGAAATGTTAGACTCGTTAACCTGTAATTTCTTTGCAAACATAAAACAAAATTTGCGATCAGTGCTCGAAACAAAAGGGCAAGTCGGGACCTGGTTGTTTGGTAACAAGATAATGACAGTTTGATATCTGTAATCATGAAGATTTAGTTCAGAGATGAAAACTTACAGAAAAGAAAGAGAAAAGATGAGCATCAAGTTGCCAGTACATTATGAACGAGAAAATATTGATGACAATGAATATATGTTCACATATAATGATAAATAAATTACTGATGAAACTATTCAATTACTAATATCCTGCAAATTTCGTCCATATGTCTACAGTATTTTATAAGTTTACTATGTTCTTTTCAGGTATGCTCAAACAGAGTCATCATCCAAATGATGGCTCAATTACTCTAACTCCCTGCTTTCCAAATTAGTGGTTCCTTCAAGGAAGGCAGAACAACCTTCTTTGATAATTGAAATGCACACTTCTCAAGTTCTATCCCAATATCCAAATCACAAAAGCCTCTCCATAGTAAGTATGGCTTATTGATATTGATAAAAAGAATAATTTAATTCTATATGATTTTTCAATATGAAAATGACAATTTACTCAAAAAAATATATTCACACCAAATCATGGGACTGATGGCAATGATGATGAAATAATTCTTCAAAGAATTGATAAATTCATTGAAGTTTTCTTCAATTTAATCCTGATTTAGGAAGTTGCAAAGTAGACAGATGTATTTTGAATCCCCACCTCCAATCCTTACAAATCAATCAGATTTAAAAATCATGTAAACAAGACGTATAATTAAAGCAAAAGATTTTCTCTCAATATTTCTTATTTCACCAAAAAATAAAAAAACAATAAATTTAAAAAACAAAAATTACTAATCTTTGACAGAAGGCAATGATCAGATAAAGATTTAGTACGTCATTTTTAACTTAATTTCCAGTACTTTTTTTTTTTCCCCACATCACTTATCTATTTTCTTCTATGAATATAAGCTTAAAAAAAATGTCTGAGTCCCAACTAAGGGACACTTCACCAGAACTTTTTAGAAATTTATTTTTTCCTGATGAATTTTATCAATGACCTAATGGATTTTAAAAATATTTAACAGAATGTCTCTCAGCCAAACCTGAAGTCAACTGCTTATCTAAGTCTGATAGTTATGTCTCAATGATCTCAAAAAACAAACAAAAAAAGAAAACAATTTATCAGAGGAATGTCAAGTGAGTAAGCAATGTATAATAAATTCACCATTATTAATTGATCTAATTTTACTATCATCATTTTTACAAAATGAAGGCGAACATTATCAAACAACAAAATAATATCTTTTTTATCTACTAAATAAAGTTCTGTTTAAATTTTGAATTGATTTAAATGTCTATGAGAATTGTTTGGTCACTTTATGATGCATTAAATCACTTCTGTTCCATCAAACATTTTCAATGACGAGACAACAGTTTTGATTGATGTTTTGGCTTCTCATACATACCCTGCCATTTTGCAGATCTTTTCTGATTATTATACAGTATCTATTTTCATCACAAGCAATAATCTAATACAAACATGAATCAATTTCATACCAATGAAAATTATTCATCCTGGTTTTCTTTTTTTTTCTGTTCCTTATTCAATAATTAGTCAAGCTTCCCTCATCTCAATCACTCAAATCATTTGAAATAGTTCCAATCAATGTAAGTTTGTTAAGAATACTATCTGAGGTTTTTGGATCATTTTCAACCATAGCCTTCAAATTTTCATAATTGATTGATGATATTGTCTGACCTCTCCCCCTCTGTCTTTCATCTGAAGTTTTCATTACAAATGTAGGAAACAAAAATCTTCTGGTTCATTGACTAAAAGAATTTCCTTCAAATACAGAATTTAAATTTTTGTCACTTCAGCTCCATTTTGGTCCAACTTAAATTCATGCAAGAATAAAACATCAAATATTTTTCAATATTTACCAAGAAAAATGGGTTTGAAAAAGTCAGCAAAAATTAAATCATGGTAAAGTAAATATAAATAAAAAATATTTAAAATAAAAAAAATTTAAAAAACAAAACAAAAAATTTCAGTATTACTACCAATTTCACAATTTCGGCAATTACTAACAAATTATAATTATTTTTTTTCTTTTCTTAATGAAAAGTTAAAAAAATAAAAAAAATTATTTTAGACCAAAATAGGAAACAATGTTTGAATAGCTATCAACTTAACAATCAATGATATAAACTTCCTCAAGGATATTCTAAAAATAGTATCAGGAATGCTCCCCTAAAAGTATTTTTTTTCTTTTCCTAAACTTAAGCAAAAATGGACAAAGTAGACACAGATGTATTTTGAATTTACTTAGATTTAAAAATCATGTAAACAAGACGAAATAAAAAAAAGATTTTCTCTCAATATATTTTAAAAAAAAAATTAAAAAAAAAAATTTAAAAACAAAAATTATAATCTTTGACAGAAGGCAATGATCAATAAAGATTTAGAATTTTTAACTATTTCAACTTTTTTTTTTCAAACAATCTATTTTCTTCTATGAATATAAGGTAAAAAAAATGTCTGAGTCTCAACTAAACACTTCCCAGAACTTTTTAGAAATTTATTTTTTCCTGATGATATTCTAAACAAATAGTGCAGAACCTTTGTTAGGAATGCCCAACTCCCTTGGTCAAAGTATTTTATGATATTACTGCATTGCAATCTCCTAAACTGACAGAAGCAAAAATGGACAAAGTCAGACACAAACAAAATTGATGTATTTTTATAATTAATGTCCACCATAAAAAACAAAATTGTTCTCAAATCAATCAGATTTAAAAATGTCAATTACCTAAAATCAAGACGTATAATTAAAGCAAAATCATTCGCAGTTTTCTTCTCAAGTTGTATTTCTTCTTCTTCGCCTGCTTGGGCTGGTAGTTTCCTGTTTCAACCAAAATATGGTCTCTTCTCAAAAATTTTTGTCGAAAAAAAACTGGGGTGGGTCTGTTTAAAAAAAAAATTACTAATCTTTTGACAGAAGGCAATCCATCAGATAAAGATTTAGTAACTTTCATTTTTTTCCCTTAATTTCCAGTAATTTTTTTCCCACATCACTTATCTATTTTCTTCTATGAAAAAAAAAAACAAAATAATTTTGCCTTTTTTTTTTTTGCAAAAAAATGTCTGAGTCTCAAATTAGACTTGACTTCAGGGACACTTCACCAAAAGAACCCTTTTTTTAGAAAAAAATTTTATCTTATTGATCTTGAAAAAAAAACAAAAAATTTCCTGATGAATTTTTCTTAACAGGGTCAATCTGACCTCCAATGGACACTTTTTCTCTGATTAAAAATTTCATTTCTATTGTTCTAAACCAAATTGAATGTCTCTCCAACCAAATGCTTTGACGAATCTGGTCAATCAGCGCCCGTTTTGATATCATGTCTTTTCCCTTTCTTTCTAAGTTTCTTCTATTCTTCCAATTGTCTTTCGACCTCAATAATCACCCTCATCCTCATAAATTTTTTCTCTCTTCTTAAAGTGGCCTTTTCAATTGTTTAACTCAAAACTTATTAATTCATCATTCAAAAAAAATAACTATCATCTGAAAAAATTAAATCAATTTCAAAATAAATCATTTTATTCAACTAATTTTTAAAATACCAGAATGTCTCTCAACCAAACTGAACTCAACTTAAAAGTCTGAACCTGTTGATCCTTAAAATAATTCTTAAAGTGGCAATTTCAATTGTTTAACTCAAATCATTAGAAGATCATTCAAATATACTATCATCTGAAAAAATAAATCATGTTTCAATATACTGAACATTAAAAGAGAATATTTTATAACTAATTAATGAGATGACTGATGTTCCATATATGAGAGAATATTTTATAACTAATTAATGAGATGACTGATGTACGAGAGCCAGGTTTTGATAGCTACATAAAGCAGAGTAAGGTATGTAAGCCACAAGATGATTGGTGGCCAATATCCTGTCTTTTGTAAGCAAGCCACGTCTCTGACTTGTCTGAATATGTGCAATATAAATCAAACATTATACACTACAATAATGAAGTTGTTTAGATTTTAAATTATGACCAACTTGTGAATTTTATTCCAGTCTTCAGTGGAATCATGCCCAAACACATTCATTTGGTTTATTTTGTAATTGCATCAACTACTAACAATTAACAAATTATTTTCTTAACTATTTTAACAAAAAATATATAGAATTGATTTTACAGAAAAAAAAGCTGAATACTAAAATATATTGCCTTACAATTTTCTCTTGTCTTTTCAACTCTTTCTGAACAAGAAAAAGAGACTTTGGCTGACTTTACCAATTATTAACACTTTGGTTTTGTTGACATCCATCCAGGCAAGAGCAGGACTTGCTTGGAAGCAAGCCAAATTTAAATTATGTTCATTGCAAAGTGGCCTTGAAGGTTTTATAAGTTTGTCATCATTGAAGCATACAAACAAAACAGCAGAAAGAGAGTGAAGGATATCATGGCTGATGTAAGAAAACAGACCTGTGGATATACAATCTTATGATTACTATTGGAATCAATAGAGATTAAGTAACACTATCAGCAGGATTTGAACAAACAAACCAAACTTAGTTAAGATGATAGGCCAGTGGTTAGAACATTAAACTTGGGGAAAAACATTGTTTAATCATTTGTAACAATATAGAATTTAAGAGAACAGAAAATATTACTTCCAAATGGTAGCAAAACATACCAGTCTTACTCCAAAATAGTCAATATTGACCTTCGCAAATTAACTGTACTCTATTACTTTTTAACTTACCATTTAGAATAAAGTGATAATCCAATATTTTTTATATTAAAGATTACAAGAACTTATTACTATAAATCTTATATTTAGTGGGTGCTATGAAATGAACTCTTGTGTTTTCTATGTAAATTTCTTGTATGCAAATTGTAGTGTAAGACAGGTGGCCAGGTTAATAAGAATAATATTGGTAACCTATTCATGAAATAGACTAACCCGGCCATGTGCAAGACATGGCACACATGTGAACAATGCAAATATAAGCAAGGTTAGCAGGAAGCATAGAGAAGTAGACAGAATGCAACCATCACTCAAGCACTCTACATAGCATTGCAGATTTTTGTTTTAGAACTGCAAAATATACTAACATTCAAAATGATGATTTTGTAACATGGAGATGAAAACAGCTATGTATCAACAACATTTGCAGCTTATGCAACAAAAGGAAAACATCACACTAAAAGAAAAAAGAGAAGGACTTTGTAGCCAGTCAAACATGTCTCATGTCAGAAAAGAAGCAATTTCTGATGGAGGGGGGGGGGGCTCCAGATCCACCACAATCCTTGACAATAGAAGTAACCATGATTGCAAAAGCCCATGCTGAATTCAGGTATACCTCCATGGGAAACCAGCCTTCACACCCACCAAACCACTGCGGTAGCTAACACTGGGGCACAGATATGCTCCAGCAGACCAGAGATACAGAAAGTACTTAGATGCCTAGACAAATATCTAGTGCAAACTAGTCACCAAATCCAGGGCATCAAAGAGGACCAGCTATGCATAAAAAGCATAATATTTGCATATATCAGAGTTGGTTCATGAAAAACATGCCATGTGTCAGAGAATACATCTGGGTTTTACCTATCCAAATCAGCCTTGAAGGATCTAGGTCTACTACCTTCCAACCCCAACATCACAGCAGAATATGGCAAGCAGTGATAATGGAAAGGCCCTGTATGGTTGCCCTTGAAGAATGGCCCTCCCACCTAAGCTGGCAAACACCCCAATTACTCCTATGGATAGCAATAGACCCTGACTGGAGCAATGAATGTTGAAGCATTTTGGATCCAGCACATTCAACTTATGTCCACACCAACCACTAGAGACCATGGAGGGAAAACCCTTGAACATCACCTTCATTCCGGGAACAACACCAACAGTGGTCCACACCCCAATGCTAGTTCTATATCACTAGAAAAGAAGGGTTAAATAGGATATTGAGCACCTGGTATCATCAAACCAGTGCTCAATAACTTTGTGCTCTAGGATGGTGACTGCACCAAAAAAGGACGGCTAACCCAGACATATGGTAGACTTGCAAAAGCTCAATGCTGCTACAATGAAGGAGACCCACCATACTCCATCTCCATTTAATCAGGCCTCAATGGTGCCAGCACACACAAGGAAAATTGTTCTAGACACATGATGGACTATATTACCCAGTGCAGCAACAACAGCATTGTCTCTAACCCGGAGAAATTTCACTTTGCAGAAAAGGAGGTGAATTTTGCCAGTTTCCGTATAACAGATGACAGGATGAAACTCACTAAGAGGATGACGGAAGCAATCCTGCATTTCCCTACACCCAAAAACATCACCAATATCAGAACCTGATTCAAACTTGTGAACCAAGTATCCTATACATTCTCCCAAACCAAGATAATGGTCCCTTTTCAGGAGTTGCTACAAAGGACTGGAAGTTCTACTGGGACAATACACTCGACCAAATATTCGATGAATTAAAACATAGGATTCCATGAGAAATTGAGGACAGTGAGAAGACATTCAAAGTCAATAGGTTGATGTGTCTGCTAACAGACTTTAGCAGAATAGGGGTAAGTTACATTCTGTTCCAGAAGCACTGTAACTGTGCCATTGAAGCGGGACTGATTTGTAGTGAAGGCTACTGGAAGCTAATTCTAGCCAGATTCAGATTCACCAGTGATGAAAGTCACACTATGCACTGGTAGAGGGGGAGTTACTGGTATTAGTATATGGATTAGAGTTGTATCAAATGTTTGCGTTGGGATGTCCAGAGCTACTAATGATGGTGGACCACAAGCCTCTAATAAAAATTTTCTTGGACAAGGCTCTGAACAACATAAAAAACCCATGACTATTCAGCCTTAAGGAATGTTTATTAATGTACAAGTTCCATAAAAAGCACCTCCCTGGTAAACTCAATACACATCAAGGTACCCTGCAGCGCTAAGATGGTACAACTAGTAAAGATTCAGTACTGATGATCAACAGTGCTATAAAGGCATCATTTAATTCCACCTACGAACAAGATCCAAAGTTAAGGGCAGTCAAATGGGATAGGATCATGGACACAGCAGCTATGGATTAGGAATGTTGGTCCTTGGTAGAATACATATGGAAGGGATTCCCCAAGTCTCAGTATGAACTACTAGAGTTAATCTGCCAATTTTAGCTGATGAGAGAAGCATTATACTGCCTGGAAGGAGTAACATCAATGGACAACAAGATACTTATTGTTATGAGAACTTACCTATAATGATAATGGACTCTTCCTGACACTATAAATACTGCACCTCTCAAGAGGTATAATGAATGAATGGTGTAACGAGTCGAGACAATATTCACTCTAAACCAGACGGACAGTCATTACTAACACCTTCAACTTCTTGTACTATATTTCTGTTGGATTATATCTTTGTTATTCTACTCTTGTGTTTGTGTTGTTCTTCCTTGGTTTTAACCTTGGACCATAACTGTGGTGCGAGGATATTGGACCATAACACTTATAGCCAAAAAACTACAGAGAAAAGTACTTGAGTCATTCCATTCTGCACATTAGAGCATTAACAACATGCTGGCAAATGCCAGATAATGATTATTTTGGCCAGGGCTAGAATATCCCTGATTCCTAGAATATTTAGGAATATAGCTTTATTTCTATCGTGAGTAATATTAAGTTTTGGCATTTTGGATGAGCCATACTTTAAATTTCAGATTTTTCTCATATATGAGCAAGGAAATCTAAAAATATGTTTTGCATGTTACAAAGCAATGGAAAAATGGGTTATATATATATATATATATATATTTATTGTGTGTGTGTGTGTGTGTGTGTGTGTGTGTGTGTGTAACTAGACAGATTCCTGCTTTGGGGATAGGGATGTCTAACACAATGAATTCCCAAATGCTATTAAAATGAATAAAGGCATTTATCTGATCCGCTTAGAGCGTTGTCATTTTCATTAGGTTTACCCACTGTGAACAGATTAAAAATTCAGTCAGAAAAATTATGAAATGTCAAAAAGAAAAAAAAAATTAAAGCTTAAATCTGCTCAGTTACATGAAGAATAAAAAGATAGAGAGGTGGATAGATATGAACAGTATGAGATGGCCAGATTCATATGGACAGAGATACAAAGTCAGAGATAAGAATGGAAGAAAGAATTTCATCATGGTCAATGCAGTATATTATTATTATCATCATCATCATTATGATTGCTATAAGTGATTTTAAGAAATCCCATCAGGCTGGTTTAATATAATTAAAAAAAAAAATATAACAGTCATTTTGTTAACAAGTTGTTTAATAGTAAATTTGTTTTGAAAACTTGCCAGATTTATATGAAAAAGTAAAAAATAACATAAGATTATTTAAAAAATGACATGATAAAAGTGTGACATTTTTAATGTTATTATTTTTAGGTCTGTGTTGCCATGGAAACCGATTTGCAATGTGTGGTTTGTAACAAACAAACAAGTGTATCTTAATTTTGTTAAGTCCAATTCAATATAACAAATTCCACCAACATCCCAAAACCAAAAACATTTCTTTTTAAAGAGTTGGGTACACCACACAATACTGATCAAATATTTAAAAAAAAAAAAAAAAAAAAAAAAAAAATAAATTTAATTTCCTCAGTCATCTTACTGAACTACAACATGAAAAACAATTCTTTTTTTATTATGTTTGTCAACAAAGTTGGAAGGATATGATTTTATTCTTGCCTCTCTGACTCTTTGTAAATGTGTAGAAGCAGAAAGAAGAAAATAAAAACTCACTTTTCAAAGGCAAATGGAAATTGAAAGTTGGCTTGCAGCTGTAGTAAACTCACTAAAAGTACGAAGACAAAAAAAGAATCAAATAAAAAACTTGAATGACCACTAATATCTATTTTATCAGCTGAAGACTCACAATGTATATTTATATACATTGTGTGTGTGCAGGATAAAAAAAAATATTAACATTTCTGGGTTCATTAATTTAATTAAATGTTATAGGACTTGAGTATAACTAATTGCTGAAAGTTGTGAAAAAATACTTTTAGTCAGAAAGTTTGCATGTATAAACTTATAAATGGAAAATCATATCTGGCTAGCTTGTAGCTGTAGCATTATTGAGAATAGAATACAAAATCAGTATAATGTAAGATAAGCAAAATTCTATTATGCCCAAGAATCAATACAAATTCACATTTCTGCAATATGAAGGATAATTTCTAAGCAGTTCTCAACAGGAATTTAACATGGACCAAGCTTTTATATTTCAGAAACTAATGATTCCACTTACATGCACGTATGTGTGTAATTATTTCTTGTGTCGATAATGAAACTTTTAAAAAGCCATAAAGGATAAAGCTTAAGTATAAAGGAAATTCTAAAATGTAAACAAAAGAAATCATTTCTTGACACATTTGCCAGGGTAATTCTATCAGATTGAGTCAGAATTAATTTCCATTTTTGGGAGCTAATTGTAATGACAAATATATTATTATAACTACTAATCTCTATCTATAAAAGGCAGTGTGTGTGTGTGTGTGTATGTAATGAATGCACGGCCACGATTTGACGGATTTGCACCAAAATTTACATGCACATGCTCCAAGTTAGCCGGAAGGCCAAGACCGACTTTGCATTTCCCAACTCCCATCGATAGTGGAAATAATTGATTTTTTTTCATGCTTCTTTGGCAGTTTTCATGTAGTTTGCAGCCATTTTCTACTGGCCAGAGTGAGAGCCTATAGCTGGCTGTCATGAATAGGCAGGAAGATTCTATTGGCCAGCGTGAGAGCCAACAGCTGACTGACATGAATGTTAACTAGCATGCAAAAAAAAAAAAATTGATAGCTGCATTCGTCACAAGTGGGAAAAATTTAAATCTGCATGGCACTTTACTCCAATTGGCTCATTTGCTTGCTTAAACTCAACGTTCATTCTGATTCCGCAGAACTGGGTTGGGTGTGAAAAAGTATTTGTTGTTAACATTCTTTTTTCATTCGGTTTTTCCAGTTACGTGTCCTTTTTTAAAGCTGATCATTTTGTGTTTATTTTGTTTAGTTCTTTTTTCATAACAGATTTAATGTTTAGTATAGAGATTAGAAAAAAATTCGCAGTGTGAGATAGGCAAGAAGTAAGGCATGTAGCAACACCAGCATGGCAAAGGGCACTCCTTTAAAGGCAAGGAAGGGCAAAAATATTTTAAGTCAAGTGATAGCGATTGCTGTATGAGTTGTACGATTTTTGAATCAAGCACGGGCAACGCCAGGCCATGCTGCTAGTCATAAATAGAAATCAAGAATAAATTTGGAGTACACTAATATATGGCAATATTCAATGCAAAAGGCAGTGGATTGACAAAGATAAATCTTCACAATTAACCCCAAGAGCTGAGTTCTATGGAAGAAAAATTATCTTGTATATGTAGTGTGATTTAGAGGGAATGATTCATTTTTTTTTTTATGGATTATCAACCCTTTGTGCTGATGAGCTTTACTTAGCTTTTGCCTCAACTTTACAAACTTATATAATAATACTAGATTGGCAGCTAAGTTTCTTCATTTTGTAGTTGAAATGGCTAGATGTAACCTTAAGTTTTATGCTAACAGTTCCTTCTCTTGCAATTGCTTATAGAACTCTTCTGGCCTCTTGCTTTCTGTTCAACTCTGATCTTCAAAAATTTAAATTCAGTTTAAATTATTATCTTTTGTTTTCTTAATTCCCGTTCTTTTATTGTTCTCTCTGTTTTTTGTTTTTTTTTCTTATTCTTTTACACTCAGTAACCCATTGCATTTTAGTGACTTTATTGCTTTCTTTGGGGTAAAATGATTAAAAAAAAAAAATTAAAAAAAAAAGAAGTCCTACTGAGCAGGGAGGAGATGGATTCCACATTTATCTTTCCAGCAGCTGCAAAGTGTCTATAAAACTTTGGTCAAAAAAAGTCTCCTGCACTCGTCAAGAAAAAAAAAAAAATGTTATTCTCCTTCATGACAATATAAGGTGCATACAGAAAAATAAAGAAAAGGAAAAGAAACATTTTAGAAGTGATTTGGTCATTTTTACTCCACCTGCCTTAATCACCTGATGTACCAACTAATTATTACTGTTTTGATTGCTTTGATGGGGAAAACTTTGTCTAATGAAAGAGGTTGTCAAAACTATTTTCAAATCAAAACCTGTGGAATTTTACTCAAAAGGTTTCAAAGAGTTGTCTGATAATTGGCAATAAATCATTGCAAATAATTGTGAATATATAATTGAATAAAGTGTAATTGCACTTTATCTTTTAAAGAATAAAGTTGATAAAGAAAAAACAAAAATTATTCATGATTCAACCTAATACATGAAGTTATTAAAAAAGGTGACAGCGCTATATAAATTTCTGATTTATTATCAATGAGTTTTATATCTTATCTTTTGGATTGAAATCTCTTCAGAAGAGAAGTTTATAAATGACAAAACAAAGTGAAGAATATATCAGCTACATTTATAAACTTCTTTAATGTTTATATCAGATAAAAAGCAACAAGAACAGAGTCAAGCTTGAATCATTAACCCCCTAAAATATGTGTGTGTGTGTGTGTGTGTATATATATATATATATATATATATATATATATATATATATATATACACACTATTTAGAAATTAACCAAGTAGTTTTAAATATGCATAAGTTGCAGCATCATTCCCTAAAAAATAATAATCTTAACATAATGTCTGCCATTTTGGTCCAATTATGTTTCCTCCAAAGAAAATCTTCATACTTTCAACTGAAAACAAATATGATTTGATTGCCAACAAAAGGAAAAACAAAAATTTATGATTATATGGAACCCTTTCCAGAAAAAATGTTTTACTATTAACAGAGGACACTAAACTGGATGAGATTGGAATTTTTTTTTATACTTTTTAATATTAACAGAATCCTTTTGCAAATGCAAGTCAATTATTCAAACTATTTCTTTCCGCCAGTTTCTGTGCAAATATTATGAACTTCTCATTGACCTGCAATCATATTTATTATAAAAGCATTAATTATAGCAAACAGGACCAAATCAAAATGGCAAGATAACACCAATGAGGAAGTGATGAACAAATTGGAATAAAGAGAATTTTAGTCAGTCATTTTTATTAACAAGTAAGCAAGAAACAAAAAAAAAAAAAAAAAAAAAAGCAACAACAACAAAAAAAGACATCTACCAAAAAATGATAGATTTTTACCACATCAGTAACTGTAAAGAAAATATTAGTAGAACCAATAATAATATTCAAATCTCCTCTCATAATATCCGATTTACTTTATTTCCAAATATCATATAAGGTGCACAAATCAAAAATATTGATTTTTCCCTTTATTAATAAAATCTGTTTATTTGGAAGATCAATATTGTCAGTTACTATAACTGAAGAGTTACATATTATTTTCACATGCTTGTTTCTAAATAAAACATTTAATTCTTATGTGTATTTATTTACTGAACAATTTGAAAAATTCTGATATATAAACTCTTCTAGAAAAAGAGCGCCATATAAAGACAACAGATTTCAAAAGACATCATACATTTGGGATTTCTTTAAATAATACTCAAGAACATGTAACTTGTCTCATCAAATAATGGTATGCAGATTTTGTATCTAAAATTGACAAGTGTAAGCTTACATTTGGCTTACATTTTTAGTTTTTTTTCTTTCAGAGGTTTTCCCTGATCAATGGATACAAGACACAATGCAAAAAAGTAATTTATCACATATTTGACATGCCAGACAATATTTCTTGTCAGAATCTATCCTACACATTTACAAATTCACCATTCCTCCATGCTTTGAATATTGCTGCCATATTTAGTTTGGTGATCCTGCTCTATTTCTCAAGATTCTCAACAAAATCCAAAGGAGGGTCTGTAATGTTATCAATCCTAACCTGGTATCTCAACTTCAGTCACTTTCCCAACCCTGTGATGGCTCCCTCCTTTCTATAAATATTTTCATGGTATTTGTTCTAATGACCTCCCCTCTTTGGTATTTTGACAGCATGAATTCAAGCATGCTACTAGATTGGCTGTTAGGTCTCATCGTTTTACTGTTGAAATAGATAGATGTAACCATAACTTCTGTTCTAATAGTTTTTTTACGCTTCTCAACTGTGGAACTCTCTTGCTTCCCCTCCAGTTCACCTACAATATCCCAAAAGTTCAAATGTAATGTCAATTACAATCTTCTGTCTTCCTGAATCCTGTTCTTTTATTGTCTTTTCTCCTCACTAAATTCTTCTTGTTCGCTTTCGCTCCCAGTCAAATGACAAAATGGATAATGAGTCAAGTAAACCAGTGACCACCAAGTATTTGATCATTTCCTCCAGCCAATATGTCTAACCTGATCTCTTATAGCACCGAGATGCTTTTAATCCATAAAGATGCATTCTACCATACCAGAAATACATGAGAATAAGCAAAGAGGGACTTTATGATATTGTGAAATGGTTTAAGGCTGAAATTCCAAAGCCAAATTCAATTTTACAAACAAATATTTTCTTTAACCAATCTCTATTATAAAGTAAACCCTATAATCTTTGAATCTTAATTTTATTAAAAATTAAATCAAAAGAATAATGTGCATCAGAAAAAAAAAAAAGAATTGGTAAATTCAGATGTGTGTAGAATTTCAAATTTCAATGTTGACTTTCATCTGCTTTTTTTGTTTCACAATAGAATCAATAGATTTCTTTTATATGATTTCTTTTCTTTCCTACTATTCCAATCATTATTTTCTGTATATACAGATTTGTGCAGATTCCCATTTTTTTTTAACAGTATGAATTATGTCTACTGGCCTGTGCATTCAAAAGTGTTAAAGAAAATATTGACATGCACATTTTCATTGTTAAGTCTCTTGAATGTGAAAAACAGTAGATGTAATTCCCACTGTTTAAAGAACAGGGTGCTTACTCAAACATCGGTATCCAGAAAATAATGTTTAGACTAGTAGGAAATAATCTTTAATGATGAATTCATTTTTTCAAGTGTGCTTAGTTTTTATTTTTAAAAAAATAACAACTATGGTTAATTTTAAAAATCAGTTACTTGTTGATGATACTGAAAGAAATCCTTCAGCAGAAAGAACAACCAAAGATGCAAACTGCAAATTAGATACATCAAAATAAAAAAAAAATAAAAAAAAAAGATATGAAAATTTAGGTGTCTAGGAACTGTTTTAACAGAGGATGGAAAATGTGGCACAAATTTGAAGGGCATTGGAATAGTGAAAGAAGCCTACAAAAATCTATGCACAGTATTAAGAAATAGAAAAATTTAATTGGAAATAAAGAGTGCTGAACTGCTATGTAAAATCACTTCTGTATGGCAGTGAATGCTGTACAATCTTCATACAGATGAAGAGACATGAGGCAATAGAAATATGGTTCTACAGAAGGATGCTGTGAATATGTTGAACTGAATATGCAAGGAAAAAATGAAGTTTTAAGGAAAATAGAAAAAAAAGGGCACATACATAGAATCAAAAAGATATAGTTGAAATTTCTAGGGCACTTGAAGAAAGAGAGCATAGAGAATTGAATTCAAAAGATACATGTAAACAGTGAATAACTTGCCTAACAAGTTTTTATAAATGATTGTCAGAACAGGATTTTGGAGAGAACAAAAGGACAAACTTTACTAAGAGCTACTAAGGACAGGAAGTTGTGAAGAGCCATGATCACCAAAATGCTGAAGGGAAATGACATATGGAAGAAGATATAAAATAAAAATGTGAAAATCTGCTTTGTTATTTGTTCCTTTTAAACAGCTACATGAATAAACAATGTTGCAGGTAATTTCAACAAGTAAAATTTGCTTCACCGAAACAGTTCATAAATTTTTAAAAAGAAAAATGTAGAACAAAAAAAAATGTAGAACAAAAAAAAAAAAAAAAATAAATATTATTCACTCATTTCTCTCATCAAAAGGCAATAAACATATTTTTGTTTTTTTTGTTTTTTTGTTTTTGGAATGCAAACAAACATCTTCAAATCAATGTAAAAATAGACTTCAAATCTGCTTTGACTTTTTTTTTTTTTAAATTCCTAAAAATAAAGTTTCTAACATCATGTGCCAGAAACTTATTTCTCAAGAAAGCAAAGTTAGATTGTTCAAAGCTAAATCAAACTAGTGAAGCTATTGGTGGATCTCCATCAACAAAATACAGAGAAATTCAGAGGCAAAACAAAATTTATGCTTTTGCCATGTTCCTGCATAAAAAATAACAGAATAGTTTTCTTTGGAAAGCTAAACCATAAATTTTGATCCTCAAATCACAAATCAAAACAACAGACTTTTAAATGTCTACAAACTACATAAATAAAAAAAAGAAGAAAATATTAATGCTACAGTTGCAATGTTGGACAAAGCCCAGCATTAAATCGAAAAATATTTCAGAGATGCTGGCATCCTTCGGGGGGTTATTTTTGTTGATGTGAGCTTGTTAGAGTGAGTAATGCTGCCGTTGTTCTGACAGAATTATAAGAGACAACTACAAAATCTCCTGCTTGCAGATCTTCAAATGATACAAAGAGAAAGATAGGAAGAGATAACATCTCTCCATTCTCTATCAGTGTCTTTCAATTAAAGATAATGGTTTCATCTGTTGTAGTCAGTTTGGAAAATAATTCTAGAGAAAGAAGTATCATTGTCTTCTAATATATAAAATAGATCAGTTTCATATCATCTTGAACTAAAGTGAAATTCTTTCACAACTCCAACATTTTCAAATTAATATAAAAAAATATTTTCATCTCAAAACAATAAAATTGGTTAAATTCTTTTTGTCATGAAATCAGTTTTGACATGTAACTTGCTATAAAGTACATGAAATGTAAATGTGAGACTTTATTAGTAAGCATTAATGATGAATTACTTAATATTTCAGCCAAAAATACCTGAAATATTTACAAAGATATGGCACCACATTTTTGTATCATTTTCATATTGCCAATTGCAAATTATATTTTGATTTCTAATATCAAAATGCAATCTCTGTCCCACTTATTTCAATGAATGTAATTAATTTTTAAAAAATTAGGTTAATGGATGCTTTCTACTTATCCCCACCAACAGACTGGATTTAATTTGTACAAGTTATCAGAAAGCATATCCTCTATTGTACTAATGTTTCAATTAGTTGCATTGGATAATTTATTATTAAATAAAAATGTTTTTTTCAGCATTAACTTAATTGAATAACATACTAATAATTTTGTTTCACTATCTTCTGCCATTTTTCTACCAACTTCATAATTCTATCTTCATAGAACATTTTATCTTTCTCACTAAAGAATTGATTTTGATGCCATTTGTAGCCTTCCAGGGATTTTTTTTTTATTAAGAGAAGGCTGTAAAGACCAGAATATGTACTGATTTGAAAGTACAAAGTTTGTTAAATACAGATTTATGAAGACATTCCAACCAAGTCATAACAATTTTAGCCTGGTCACCAAAGAAACATGCTGATTATCATTATCCATTTTGTCATTTGTGTCCTACTCCAGAAGGAGCTCATAGTAGAAAATTTCCTTCCAATGCTATTATATATAATATATGCTATCAACCTCAACTGTTCCATCAGACTATCGAGCAATAATTTAGCAAGAAATCTCCAGCACAAGCTTTCACAAAACACTTTTGACACGTTTGATCTTTCAGATTTTTGTTTTTAATTGCTATGTCTCTTCAGGGTGTAGGTAATCAGGACTCCACAGATTCCATTTGTTTTTATTATCTAAGAATTGCCATGACTTCTAAGGAAAGATAGTGGTTTCCTGTTGTCTTCTCTCTGGTTTGGAATTCAGGGTATTTCTTCACTTAGACTGGCTACCAATCTAGGCTAGAGAGCCCAGTTTACCCTGCTATTTAACTTATAGCTGGAAAAAGAGATGGCTTCATGCTTTCCCAAGGGCATCTGTGCAAAAATGAATGCAAAGACGAGGCTAGAATTTCAATTTGGCTCTTCTATGGACCATATCCCTTGAGGAAATGGTTGACCATGGCTCTCTACAATTTCCTGTCCTTTAAAGCTGTTAGTAAATTTTGTCTCTCCACTATCTCTCCTATATCCTATCCTGCCAACCATTTACACACACTTGTTCAGTAGATTTTCCTGTCCCTTTTGCTTTCAAGATGTCCTGTAAGTATCAAATTTTCCAAGGCTTCTTTCCTCAATATGTGCCCTAGAAATTTTAATTATTTCATTTTGATGTTAAGTATAAGTGTCCTTTTTGTTTCCATCTTCTCTAAAATTTTGTCATTGCTCAAATGTTCAGTCTTTGGTATTCTCAGCATCCTTCTGTAGAACAACATTTCTGTTGCTTCAAGTTTCTTCATCTGTGAGGAGACTGTTCAGTATTCATTGCCATATAGGAAAACTGATATTCCATACTGTCCTTTGTTTCTAATGAAATTTTCCTGTTTCTTATACTTTGCTTAGCTTTTGGAAAGCATCTTACACTATCCCAAGTCAACTTGACTCACTGATTTTATCTTCCTATTCTTTCTCTACAAACTGCATTTTTTTTAAATCCTTGTGTCACATTATTACTTTCCCTAAAATAAAGCCTCTGTCAAAAATATTGCTTATTGTCACCTGTTTGCAATGTTAAATAAAATCTGCAAATTGATAATTTTTTTTTTAAAAGGCATATTTATAACTATCACAATATAATCCAAAGTGGTCATCATGAATTATGTTAGTTAAAACTAAATGTACTCAGTACCAATTTGTTTGGCCCACCTAACATAAAATATTCTTTTTTAAACCATACTAGTACTTGACTGATGGAGATAGAGAAACTTTTCTGTCTGCCATCAGTACGGCTGACACTAGACTCCTAGTGAGCAACACACTGCACCTTCTTGGCCTCACATTTTTAACTGACTTGAAGTGTAACAACTACATTGAATCAATAGATGCATCTACTGCAAAGAAAGTTGGGTTACTGTGTTGTGTCAGAAAATGTTTCATCAGCAAAGTCTATCTTGCACATTTACAAACCTACCATATTCTCTGTGCATTGAACACAGCTGCCATATCTGGTCTGGTGCTTCTTCTATTCTTGAAGTTCTTGACAAAATCCAAAGAAGGATCTGCAATGTAATCAATCCTGACTTGACATCTCAACTTCAGTGACATTCTCACAATTGTGGCATGGCTTCTCTCTGTCTTTTCTACAAATATTTTCATGGCAACTGCTCTAACAAGCTTTCTGCTGCCCCAACTACATGAATTTAAGCGTGCTACTAGATTGGCATCTAGGTCCTACCAGTTTACTGTTGAAATAGCTAAATGCAGCAGTCACTTCTACTTAGAAGAGAACTATTGATGTTGCATTTAAATTTTTTGAAGATTGTAGTTATCAAGGAAGCAAATAAACGGAAAGGATTTCCACAAGCGAGAAGTGGGAGAAAAGAAACTGTTGGAGTAGAAGTGACTTCTGCTTTCTCACACTTCTCGCTTGTGGAAATCCTTTCCGTTTATTTGCTTCCTTGATAACTACAATCTTCAAAAAATTTAAATGCAACATCAATAGTTCTCTTCTATTTTCTTGAATCCTATTTATCTTTTCATCAATCCTTCCTATACTCAGTCCTTTCTCTCACTTTCACTCCTTGTAAACCCCACACACACTGCATATTAATTGCATTCCTACCTTACTTGGGTGAAAAAAAAAAAAAAAAAAAAAATTAGAAAAGATAATTCCTCTGAGTAAAAGATAACATTGAAATAAACATGATTAACAAAGAAATGAGGATTTCAGAGTTTGACCACAAGGCCCTTAAAAGTAAAGCTTTTGAATTGTGTGATGGCAGAAAGCCAAACGGATTCCTTTCCAAATAAAGAAGTAATTAATTATGTATTTGAAACACACATTTTACAGCATGCAAAAAAATAAAATAAAATCAATATTTTTTTTTCTTATGCAATTCTTATTGAAATCTACACAAAAAATAAGTAAATAGGCTCTGGCATTTATAGATCAAACCAGAATAAAAACTACATCGCTGTGCACTCCACCATAGGCAATACAAAATCACTTAACGCTCACAATCAGCTGAATAAAAAAATATATAAATAAATCTTTTCTCCATATATTGACAGCCTCTTGCCCTTTTACTTACAGGAAATTTATTTTGCATTTAAAACATTTAACCAATTTTATCTCTGTCTATACTTCAAGCCATTGGCAGAACTTTAAGAGATGTAGAAAACTGAAAAAAAGATTTCTAAATTTAGTATTTAGAATGGCACAACATTCCTTTAAAACTTGATAAATTATTTGGTCACTTCCAATGATTTGGTAATTTTGACAGTTGTGAATCATGAGATGTTTTAAGATATTTTTAAAATGCAACTGTTTTTTTTTTTATCACAGAATAAGGATATTTTTAATTATACTATTTTAAGTATTACACAAGACTGAAAAATTTGAAGTGCTGGGTATAGGACATCAAACATTAGGGAACAAACAAATTAACGCATATCTGAGAGTTGTCAATGTCCCTTGGATTAATAACAGGTTAATAAACAAAATGAAATGTTACACTTGTAGAAAAGAATTTAAAAATTTTATTTTTTCTGAAAGATACATTAAAACAATGAATACAATTTTTATCATTGATCAAGCAATTCTTAACTAAAAGCTGGATAGCTCAGTACATGTGTAAATAAAGCAATACACTAATAGTCAAATTTCTAAGCATTTCTTTATTCACATTGTAAAAACAGTGCAAAGAAAATGCAGCTTATTTAAAAAGAAACAAATATAGAACAAAATTCAAAGAAAAAGTAAAATTAGATAAAATTACTAAAGAAACTCCAAGTAAAAAAAAAACTCAAAACAGGTTAGAAATTAACATCAACTTCTGGCTTTTACCTACCTGTACTTTTTGTTATATACCTATGTACCTATGAACACTAATGAATATGTCCCAATCCTCATATATACATTGGACACAATTGTAGGTGTAGGTATTATGCTGTCTAAGTAGTCCACCACTAGTTTATCTACTTCATGCCAATTGGTGAGTATTGTATTTTGTTGATGTTATAAAGATTGCCATTTCAGTTCCAACCTCCATTTTGGTTATTCCTCATTCAGTAACCCTTTTTATTGGCTTTGTCAAATTTTGCTATATATATAAAAAATATTGGGAGAGTTTTTTTCTATTTGTAAAACACAACCAAAATGTTTCATGTGCTCAAATTTTGCATGCATGTTCATTGAACCCAAGTGAAGGTTTTAATGTAAATATTTAATAAAAGACATGCCTAAAAATAACTACTGTGAATATTATTTTTCAAAATAGTTAAATTGCTAATATCAATAAGAAGTATAGAAAATCAATAAATAGATTTAGAGAAGAATTATTATATCAGAAACTGACAAATCAACTGTATTGAGCTTATCTTAATCAATTCATTGTTATTAAGATCTTTTCATTGAAGTGATTAAAAAAGAAAAAAATATCAGAAATTTACTACCTTTCAAATGTTTCAGTTTATACACATTAAATCTGCTGGAGTCCTTCATAATTCTTAACTACATATACACATATATAGATAATATTAGGGGTAAATATACACATACATATCCAATATATATATATATATATATATATATATATATATATATATATATATATATATATATATATATATATATAGGTGCATGCACATACATATATATTTTTTGAATAAAAAATTCCAAGAGGATAGAATCCAGGTAGAACTTAATGTCCAGGACAGAGTAAGGATATAATAAAAAGGCTTAAACACTAATATTCCATGGTCATAATTTATTCCATTAGAATCATAAATACGATCCAATTCATCAGATCTACAAATTCAAAAAGAAAACAGAAAAAACAACTCCAGAAATAAAAATAGAATTTAGAGAAAGTGTAAGTATGAGAGTGTGGGACGAATGTTAGAGCTAAAGAGAGGGGTAACAGACGAAAAAAGGTGGAAGATTAAAACTTAACAGAGAGAAGTTTTAGAGAGGTGAGTTGAAGAGGTTTAAGTGAGAGAAATATGAATGTTGTCGGATGTCTAATACATTAAAGATGTAACTGGAAAGGATGCATTTTGTGGTGACATACACACACAATAGACGATCTAATCTTAAAGATCAGAAGAAGAGGGAGGGAGAGGAAAAGAAACGAAAAGAAAAGGGGGTGGGGAGAGAGATGGGGCAGGGGAAACTAAAACTGAAGGGCATTTACTGAAAGGGCCGCTGTGTTATTAAGAAAATTTGACAAAATTAATATCAACTACAGGTTACAAATCAAATATAAACATATAAAAAATAAATATAATGATTATATAATCTAGCAAGGACCTATATTTTTATGTTCAAAAATACATGCGTATACACACATACACAATAACATATACACGTACATACATACATATAGATGTGTCAATTTTTCAACTCTGTCAAAGTTAAATTTGTAATTCCGACATGAACACAGTCTATACACCAGGGTTTCATTAAAATTTCATCAGAGATTGAGCTATATTGTTTATTTTTTATTGGTTAATCAGGTTTAATGTGCATTCGACTTGTTAAACAAATGTTAGTATAACTTATGGCATTCCAAATTCAAGGAGAGACAACAAGTTCCTTTAAAGTTCCAAGAAATTAACAGACTCTAAGACTAACTGAAAAACTGTAAATATTGCTTTATATCTGTAAGTGTATAAGAATTCTAGTTTGTCTATGTAGGATTCCGATAATATATATATGATAAAAGTTTGTAAATAAATTAGTTATTCCTAATACTAAGATCTTTAGGAAAATTGGAGATATAGCTAGGAAGAAAAATAAATCCAACACCAATTCAGATGTCGGTACTTATCAAATAAAATGCTTACAATCTAAAAGTACTTATATCAGCAAGACATCTTGAAATCCAAAAGCCTATATCAATGAACATAAATGAATTTACATTTGGACAACCATATATATATATATATATATATATATGACTGACTACTCATTTCTAAAGACACCCATCTGTTAAATTGGCTGGTTAATTCCTATTACAGACACCCACTCTGACACATTTATGCCTCTTCTGCACCCACAGAGCCACTTGTGCTTTATAGTGCAACTATGCAGTGCAGACCTTAGTTATGGTTTCTTAGACAACAGACTTCTGAAGAGTTTTATTTACCTAATTTCACTCAAAATGCTTGCGTCAACCATCATTTTTCAGGCACTTTTCTATACAGCACAGACAGGTGAATGGGTGCACAGGAACATACACATATACTATGAAAAAAATAAAAAAAAAAAACTTGCACCAATGAAAAGTGCATATAAAAAAGAAAAATCAAGAAGCATAAGCAGTCAATTGCTGATACCCCTGATGAGTGGACAGATTGATTCCCAGAAAGTCCGTCTGGAGTCGAGATGATAAAGGTAACGTCAATCAGCTAAGTGACAAACCTTTTACTCATATTAATCACTTTCGCTCTCTGTGTGTATATATATATATATATATATATATATATATATATATATATATGTGTATGTGTGTGTGTAATTTGCTATATTCATAGGTAATGAGTGAACAATATCAGAGCATTTATAGATATAGAAAGTGTAAACATAAGAATCAACACTGAATAGGGTCTGTCAATTTTATGACTCAATGTAATCTTTAGACTTGTTCTGAAGATAACATTGAGGCATGAAACTGGCAGTCACCATGTAGTGTTGATTCCTATATCAACTCTATCCATCTGTCTGTCTCTAATATCCAAACAATCAAGTTGTCACAAAATAATTTCTTTTCAAATTTCCTACAAAGCAAAAAAGTTGTTTTTCTTCATCAATTAATCCAGGTAAAAAAAATTTTTTAAATTCATTAATTAGACAAAAAAACTGCATCATCTGATGTAGCGAGATGAATGTATGTTGGTGTGTGCATTGTGATTTGGATTTGTGCTATTAAACTTTTCACACACTCAATAAAAATGGAGTCAACACATTTATTCATTACAGTTGAGTGATGGAGGAGGTGGCTTGATAAGTATTTTGATAAGTATAGGCCATTAGTAGGATTCTACCTCTATTGACATGCTGCCCAAATATATATGTGGGAAGAGATAGATAGATAGATAGATAGATAGATACATACACATCTATAAAAAATATTAAAAAAAAAACTATAACAGTAAAATAAAACCATAATAATAAAATGAATGAGAATGTTCAGTCAATTTCATGGTATGACAGATAAAAGCCTCATTTTTAGCATCAGAGAATATGCACAACACTACAAATGATTCTATCACTTATGAATAAATTAATAAAGAAAATATTTGTAAGTCATGCCAAGGGTTGAAATGAAAAGAAAAGGTTTTCATATTAAACAAAAAAAAAAAAAAAAAAAGACGATAGAATATAAAAATAAAAAGGTTAAAGGTTTTGTCATCATCTTTTTTTTGAAGGGAGGAAAGTTGAGCATTCTAATTTAATGTTTTTATTTATTTCTTATTAAATCAAAATGCTTTAATGAGATTTTCAAAAAGTTAACTGAAAATCTCAATCAGAATTTTCCTCATTGTACAAATTGGACAATGATAAACCTTGAAAAGTGTACATGTTTATTGAACAGAACCGAGATTAACAATATAGAAAAAAATATTTTAATAAATTTTCAAGTTTAGTCAATAAATGATCTAATTAAACAAATTTATCCAACACCTTCAGTTACCTTGGTAGTCGAGGTCAATTCTTAAATGAATCAATATTTTTTGATATTAGAAATCCATTCAAGAATGGAGAATTGTTAAGAGAAAAATACCATATCAGAATATCAACAAGTAAAAAATCGCATAAAAAAATATATTGATATATTGATCAATATAATTTAATGCAAATTCAATCAATTTACTGGACTGATAGTCTTGATAAAGTGTTAACTGCATACCCACTGTCTATTTAATTATTTATGGACTAGAAGACTGATGCAGAAGAGTGGAGACTTTAACTTTAAAAAGGTTTAAGATCAATTTGGAAATCATTACTGTTGGAAGATAATGTTCTAATCAGCTATATATTTATTGTCAACTGCAAAATTGGAATGGAAATAGAGATTGAGTGTAAAGAAGGAAAATATAAAAAGAAAGTGGAAAAGAGAGAGAGAGAGAGAGGAAAAGTAAGAAGAGGAGAAAGTTAAAAGAGAGAGAATGAGTGAAAAATAAAGAGTGGAACAGAAAGAAAATAGGAAAGAAAGAAAAATCAAAGACCTAAAAGTGAACAATGGATAAATAAGAAAAAAAGTAAGAATAAATAAATAGACAATTAAGCAATGGGAGAGAATTGAAAAGAGAGAGAGAGAAAAAGATGAACACAGAGAGAGAAAAAGATGAACACAGAGAGAGAAAAAAATACACAGAGAGAAAAAAATAACACAGAGATGAACACAGAGAGGGCGAGAGAGAAAATGCACACAGAGTGAGAGAGAAAATGCACACAGAGTGAGAGAGATAGCGAAAATGCACAGAGAAAGTTTACATTGAAAGAGAGATGTGGAAATGCAGAGAGAGGGAGACAAAGTGCAAAGAGAACATGAGGGAGACAGAGACAGAGAGAGTGAGAGAGTGAGAGAGGAGAGAGGGAGAGAGAGTGAAAGTGCAGAGAGAAAGAGTAAAAAAAAACTGGAGAGAGAGAGAAAAGTGTTAATATTTATACTCTCCTCATATATATATTTAAATATATATTCATGTCTCGCACCTCTTGCCTGTGGAACTCCCTTCCCTTTTCCTGTTTCCCCGTGAGCTATAATCTCCAGCTATTCAAGTGTAATGTCAATCGACATCTCCAGTTGCCTTGATCTATCCACTACCCTCATCCTTTCTTCTATCACTCCTATCTGATCTTGCTCTAAATTTTCTGTAACCCCTTGTGTCCTAGTGGCTTCCCGCCTTGCTTGGGGTGAAATGCTTAAAAAAAAAAATTTAAAAAAAAAAAAAGTCATAGTTGTTATATAATATTAAAATTGCAAAAAAACATTAAATTATTTATAATAAAATTGTTTTGCATATATTTATAAAAAAAAAAAAATGTTTGATTTTAATTGGACATTGAAAAAGTAAAATCTGTGTTAAGATAATGCTCACTATATTTCCTCTATTTCTTGAATAGATACACAATACATTCTGTACAGGATTCAGTGTACTTTTTGTTGTTTTTATACCATTTTTCTTTCTAGATAGCTTGAATACTCTTCAAAAAACAATTCTCATAGTAAATAAAAATTTGATATTAGTTTTCTGAAAGTATCGTCTCAATTTTCTAGATGCTCTATCTCACAAGAGACTACCAAGATAAATGATGAAAGAAGTGGCAATGAAAATACAGACAAAAATATCTGGTTCTAAGTGATTGAGCCAAAAATGAAATTGGCTACAGGAATTTTAGTGAGGTTGTAATGTCTCATACTTGCACAATGGAGTTTAAATCTGGTGAGTATGAAGCCAATAGAGCATCTGGAAGACAATTCAGTGTTTTAGGTAACAATTTCATGCAATGATATTGGGGAAGTTGCATTATTTTGATGGAAAAAAACACTACAAAAACATTTTCTGAGCAATGTAACTTAAATTTCCAATCAATAGCTTCAGTTTATTTTCTATTGGATTGACTGAAAGTTAATCTGGAATACCAAAGAAGAAAAAAAAAATGACTGATGGCAATGAATACTCTGAGTGCAAGTTTTATAAATATCTACAGTAATTTTAATTAAAATTAAAATAGAAATGAAAGTGTTCATAAGAGAATAAAAATTGTTTTCAAATAAAATGAAGTCTAAAGACATGAAAAAAAAAAAAGCATTTAGACAAAGTCATGAGATCAAAAATATACAAATTATTTGGTGACTATAAGTAACTTGTTCACAGATCTGATTTCTTCTCATTACATTCCCCGCAGCCACCTCCCAAAATCTACAAGAACTCAAAATGAAGAATGATTATTCTTAGAATTAGCTGTCAAAAATGGTTCTCAAATAAATTGGAATTACAATTAATAAATAGACAAAAAACTCTAAAACAACTCAGCATGGATCCATTTAATATCCTGCAGCACATATTTGTAACAGCTCCTCTTCTATCAAATATAATTTTCCTTATATTTTCCCTATGAATTCTGATGCCACAAAATCAGCTTAACTGCTTCTTTCTATATGTCAGTTAATTTGTACAAGAAGTCTGCCACAATTGATTGCGTCCAAAATGAAATTAATTTGATAGCAAGAAAGATGTGCCAAACATCATCTGTTCTCTTGTCTAATCTTTGCCAACATGGAAATCAACTATTTTCTTTATGCCAATAAAATAGATAACAGGTCAGTTGGGATTGGTGGTGGGATAGCTTCTTGCTAATATAAAAACAAAAAAAAAAAAATGATGACATGAAATTGTATTTTGAATTGGTAGAGCAGTCAGGAGAGAGGAGCAGTATGAAGAAAATGCAGAATAAAACTACAAAATATAAAGTTGATAGATTAACTTAAATAGAATGAACAGTCTTCATCAGAGGTTATGATTGAATTTTGGTTAAGGAATTAAAAAATATCAAGCAAGCTGAGTATATTTTTGTAGACTTTTATTAGTTATGGTTTGTGCCTCAAAAACAATTTCATTTTATTTTGGCAATTAATTTTTTTTTACTTGATTGAAAACATATTTCAGCAGTTAGAGGGCAGGACATAAAATTGTATGTACTGCGAGGTGGATGAAGATTAAATTTTCTCAATTTAATCAAGTTTTAGTGAAAAAGACAGGTGGGATGACAATGATGATTATGACATTGGCAGTACTTGTGACATTTTGTTGTTAGTGTGATGACATGGTATCAGGCTTCCGATTTGACTGGAAACACTTGATTTCTATCACTCTAGTCAGGGCTATCGAGCATCAGCTGATTTTTCTTTCTAATAAGAACTTCATGATATTTCTTTATTAAAAGAGGAGACCTCATTCTGGGTAACAGCATCCAACATAGCATGACATTGAAATATCTAATCCCTAATTAAATTTGGTAAGGCTGTGTAGATAGCGTAACAGATAATGAGAACACCAAACAGGGTTCAAATTCTGGTTGATTTTGTTTTGCTCACTTTGCACTAATGTTCCTTTAAATGGCATGAATTCATCTTCCCAAGTTAAATAGCAAGGTAGAATAGACTCTTTAGTCTTGGTAGGGCAAATCAATGTAAGAGAAGGAAAAATCTGAAATCAAAATCAGCTTGAAGAGAGATGAGCTCCATCAGACTATACTTCCCTAGATACATCCACTACTGTTATAGCTGCAGAATGTGGTTCCCTTATTATGGTTTGGAAGATTCAGGATCATTAAAGTTGGTAAGCTTTAATATCACAGACCTGAAATTACTGACTTGATAGGAAAGATACTAAGTGCTGAGTTTTTCATTTACCAGTGCTAAGGTCAAAACAGATAGGGCCATCCATAAAATGACATGGATGAAAATTTATTTGCTTTTGACAATTTAATACTAAAGTATTAAAATGAATTTTTGTCCATTGCAGATATTTTCACTGTTGCATTTTCCCTTAAAATATATACAAGAGTGGAAGAAAGATCCATCTTTACACACACAAATGTACAATATATATATATATATATATATATATATATACGCTCCTGCCATTCTACATTTTATATACACACAGATGAGATCCAAATTTTTAAAAAGAGCTAGCAGAATATTTCTTCAGAAATAAAAATATCACGATAAAGAAATCCTTAGCAAAATATATAATGAAGAAGTCAATTGAAATTCCACAAATTCTGCCAATATGTTCAGAAACCAATGACAATTTTAACACTTAAAATATCAGTTAAAAATTGCATTAGAATCGACAGCTTGTTCTTTAAGGGGGGAGGGTAAAAAAAAGAGAAAAAGATTTTACAGAAATAACTGCAATTATTTCAGCCAAAAATTCATTTTATTGAATCCCACCAAATCAGGTTGAATTAAAAATTCCTGAATCCTTATACTTTCCATGAAATACATACTATGGCATCTATCAAATAATGGCACATGAAAAAAAAAATAAAAAAAAGGAAAGAAAAGGGTGGTTGTCAATGTGGCTAGCATTGGGCACAAAAGATAATTATTTGGCAGCCTAAACTGCAGTTGCTGTTGCCATGAAAATATGACAGGCTGGACGAAAAGCAGATGATACCAGAAACCCAATCATCACTTTGAATTGACTATTAAAAAGATTACAAAGATTTTGTTGATTATTTCTCAAAATACCAAAGGCAGTAAACATTATTTATATAAAAAGGTTCAAATTGCAAATAATTCCAGATACAGATCTGATGATGAAGAGGAGGAGCAAAAGATTTACATAGCTTTTGTTGCAAAAGAAATACTGGCACATAACAATATATTTAAATAGACAGACAACATAAAACATTTGTACATGTTATCTGATGAGTCATCATGGGAGGACATGATTAAAAGCTATTGCCTCCATTTTTCTCTCATATATATATATGTTGCTATACTTGTAAGCTGCTAGATCATGTAATGTAAATTCTGTATATTTTGGCAGCCTATTTTCATTTAAACATGTCTGATTAAACAATTTAGGCATGTGTTTATTTTCAATAATATCCTTTCATATCACATATAAGCCTTGTTGCTTCATGATGAAAGAGACCATTTACTCATTTTTATTTTTCCAAGTACTTTTGATATATTCCAATATCATCTTCAGGATTATGATGGCTAAGAAAGATAATTGTTTTTGTCTGAACTAAATTTTTACTTTTGTTGTTAAACTGTTAACAATTCCAGTCATGGGAAAGTCACAAACTGTAATTTTAAAATTTTTCCATGTTGTAAAAATTTTAATGTAAGGGAGGTAACTTTGTTAAGAATTGACTTCTTTTGTATAATTACTATTTTGTAATAAGACATTCACTCTTATAATTAAAAGTGCACAAGTTAACTCATGCACAAAAAAGATTTTCTACACTGAACTAAAAAACATTAAACACAATCTTAATAATGACTTTCCTAAATACATTGTTGATGAACAAATAAGGTGTTCTATTACAAATTTTAATATAAATCAAATAGAATGTAATACTTCCTCAAATAACCTTAAACATATTAATCTTATATTGTAATCAGATGCAAAATTTCGAAAGAATATTATTGGAAATAAACAAACATGTCCAAATTGTTTAATCATACATGTATCATTAAAATATAATTGTGTGTGTGTGTGTATATATATATATATATATATATATATAAAATAAAAAATAAAAAAACACTGAAATATTTGTTAAAATCGTACGCATTAAAGTGCTCAATTTCAAGTAGGAAAATCAAACTTGCTGATCGATTTAATATCTTAAAAAGATAAGAATGTTGACCAGAACACTAGCAGATTTTTAACTGCCAAGGTCTCATCAGGTGGTTTGTTCAGCAAATCAGTTGGAGGCAACACAAGAACTTAAATGCCTTCATTTGACACTGAAAGTTGTAGTGAGAAAAAAATAGAAAATAGATTAAATTAAATAAAATATAATAAAATTAAAGTGAAAGTGGGGGGGGATTCCAACTTTAATCTGGTTCATATAGCTCAAAAAATTAACACCCTGACATGTCTAGATTTGGCCATGATCTCAGACCTTCCATTCAACAATTCAGTGCCAGCCTTTTCTGTTGCAATAGCTAGCTTCTTCTCCTGACACAGACTACACAAGTTGCCATTCACTTTGCTAACCTTTACATTCCATAAAATACTTCATTTCTGTGCAACCAATGTATTTTTTTTTTTTTTTACACTGCTATTTTCATTTTCTACCTTGGCATAATGCACAACCTGTTCTGTACAACATATACCATTTAATGAACAATTATTTTTTATCCTACAATTACAAAGGAGCTTGTTTTTACTTCTCACCTCTTCTTCAAGGTTTAAATTCTTTTTGTTCAATCTCTTGATAATATTGCCTGTGTTGCTAGTGAAACTAACTCAATTTGACTGTACTGCAGTTAAATAACTTGTACAGCCCAGACACTTTCAGGAAGTACTTATTTAGATGACTAAAAAACATTTTCCCTATGTTTGTTTTTACTTGCATGTTAAAGGGTGGGTTGAATCAGATGATATATCATCTATTCTTTGGTTTGTTTGATCCTTGAAACAAAGGCTGTCATTATTCCCTTCCTTTCTTAAGGCAGATACATACATTTTCTTTATTTCATTGAATATTTCTTCATTTGAAGAAGTTTTTGACAATCTACATTGTACGCCTAATGGGGTATGTTTAATTACACTCAACGGGTGGTTGGATGCCATATTAATATATCTCAAAGCCGTATTAGGTTTTATGAAAGGTGAGATGGTTCCAATCAACAAGTTTAATCCTATGTCCAAAAACTGAACTACCTTCTTGTTGATCTCCACAGTGATGTCAAAATTCAGATATCCAGTGTAGCTTTTTCCTGATGGAACTGTTATTTCTTCTATTATGCACAATACAATCAAATTGAGTTACAGTTTAACTAGCAACATAGGCAATATTATCAAAAGATTGAACCAAAACAAAAAATTCAAACATTGAAGAGGACATGTGAGGTTAAAAAAAAGAAGAAGAAAAAAGAAAGAAAAAGTCTTTTGTAATTGTAGGTTAAAAATAATTGTCCATTAAATGAGTTATGTTGTACAGAATAAGTTGTGTATTGTGCAAATGTAGAAAGTGACAATAGCAGTGCAAAAAAATATATTGTTTGCACTGAGAGCCAGTTTAAAAAGGTGGTATAAACATACCTCATCATTTAGAATTCCAGAAAACAAGTTTAATACAAAGCTGGCAAACCTCTATTGGAGCTTTAGGGGAAAAGAAAAAACAAGCCCAGCCATTAAATGGAGTATTTTATGGAATGTAAAGGATATCAAAGTGAATGGCAATTTGTGTAGTCTGTGTCAGGAGGAGAAGCTAGCTATTGTAACAGAAAAGGCTGGCAAGTTGAATGGAAGGTCCAAGACCATGGCCAAATGTAGATATGTCAGGATGTTACTTTTAGAGCTATACAAACCAGGATGAAGTTGGAAATTTTCCCCCCTTTCACTTTAATTTAATCTATTTTCTATTTTTTTCTCACTATAACTCCACCCCATCACTTCCAGTGTCAAACGAAGGCATTTAAATTCTTGCATCGCCTCCAATTGATTCATTGAACAAAGCACCTGACAAGACCTTGGCAGTCAAAACCATGGTAGTCTTCGAGTCAGGATTCTTATCTTTTAAGGTGTGTGTGTGTGTGTGTGTGTGTGTGTGTGTGTGTGTTTTTTTAAGCAATTTACCCCAAGCAAGGCAGGAGTGGCACTAGTATGCAAGGGGCTACAGAAAGTGAAAGTAAACAAAAAGCCTGGGTATAGGGCAGTTGAGGAAAGGATAAAAAGAATAACAGTGATGAAGGCAACAGAAGATGTTGATTGACATTACATTTAAATTTTTGAGGGTTATAATTATCAGAGAAGCAAGTAAGAATGAGGGAGTTCCACTGTCAGCAAGTTTGAGAGAAGAAGCTGTTATAGTAGAAGTGGCAGTTACATTTAACTGTTTCAACAGTAAAAGGGTGTGACCAAGATGCTGACCAAGTAACATGCTTAAATTCATGCAGTCAGGCACCAGTGAAAATACCTTGTCTGAGTAGATGCCATGAAAACATTTATAGAAAAGACAGAAGGAAGCTACATTAAGTCGATAAGTAAGTGAGTGGAGTCAAGACCCCAAGTCAGTATCAATCACATTGCATATCCGTCTGGATTTTGTTGAGGACCTCAAAATGTAGAGCAGGGACACCAGACCATATATTACAATAGTATTCTTTGCATGGATGAATGGTAGATTTGTAGATGTGAAGGATGAGCTCAGATGAGAAAAACCTGGCATGATACAGAGAACTAACTTTCCTTGTGGTAGATGCAGCAATTAATTCAATGTAGTTGTTTTAGCTCAGGTCGGTGGAGAACATGAGACCAAGAAGGCGCAGTGAGGCACTCTTGAGGAGTTGAGCATCAATCATGCTGATAGGAGGCAGGGACGTTTCTCTATGGTGAGTAAATGGCAGCAGTGGTTGGTTCTGCACATGCCTTCACCACTATAATCAAATGATATGTGCAGGTTGTCTGGCAGCTATAAGAATTGAGCTGTTTAACCCTCATATGTCGAAAACAGTAGAGTCCTATATATATATATATATATATATATATATATATAAGGCAATCTACAAGATGAGGCCCAAAATCTAGGTAAATCTTGTTGATTTTATGATCTGATATCTGTAGTATAAGATGACTAACTGAGACCTATATGACAAAATTCTAAATGACGCATCAAATGGTGATGATCATAGTAATTTTGAAGGGTTTTAATTAAGTAGGTGGTTGCCTAATTTTTTTTTTTTATTCTGCAATGAAAAATAAAGATTTTATGATATCTTAAATGTTTTGTTGCTTAACACCACAAAAAAATACCATATAATGTATTTTATTGAAAAATAAAATTTGCATGTTATACTAAATGTTATTTAACACCAAAATGAGAATGAATTTTAATTAGAAATATAGATTGTATGTTATCTTAAATGTTGTTATTTAACATTACAATGAGAAATAATGATTGGTATGAATGCACCCATAACTCTACAAATCAAGAATGAAAGATTTGTTTATATTACTTGTTACTTGTGCATGTTGCTCAGTGGAATTTTTGCAAACTGTTGTGTAATCATCTCGTGAATATTGCATTTTAATATGAAATCAAGTAGTTTTATTACATTTGTAACTGTAGTACAGCATTATAATATGAACTGTTTCAACTAGAAATATTTACATCAGTAGTTACCATATCAAGGCAATTGTTAGCCTACCACACGTATACTAGGCTACTAACCAGCAATGATACACCACAGGATTTAAGGTTAGCTTTTAGTAACTGTTCTATTTTTTGTGGGGGAGGGGCATTTTTAAGATTTAAAGGTTGCCTTAAATGTGAAAATATACAGTGTGTGTGTGTGCATTGATCTGGATGACAATAATAATTCCCCACCCCCCCTCTTGTCTTCTCTCCAATTTTAAGATCCTATTAAAAAAAAAAAAACCTTCAGTAGTATTTTAATACTGACAACTGACTTCTGATGAAGTGTCAGTTGAAAGATGCCTTAGGTTATATTTATTTTTTATTCAATTTTAATCATTAAATATTAAATTTTGATACCTATCTTAAGACTTGTTTATATATCAAAACAATTTCCAAGGAATCAATTGAATCAACTCAAAATGGGTAGACATGATTGAATTAATTATATCTATTGGCCGGTACATTCAAGAAACTTAATAAAGCCAGTCTAAAGTATGCTGAATCAGACAGTGGTTTCTCCTACAAGAGGAGATGCTGTTTTGAACCCTGACAGAGAGTACATTTCCTTTAAGTTTCTTGAATGCACAGGCCAGTAGACCTAATTCACATGGATTTTTAAAAAATAACAGGATGTCTACTCAAACACTGGAACCCATAAAATAACATTTTGAATTGTAAGAGAGAGAGAGAAACTTGGTAAATAAAAATGTAACAGTCAAAGGCATTAAAAGAATGAATGACACCTATAAAATAGATATTTAAAAGCTTTAATTTGGATAAAAGGTTATAAAAAGAAAAAAGCCACACACAAATTGCTTAAACTAGAATTTATGTTATATCTCGTCGCCAGTCATTATATCTCGCAAAAAGATATAATAACAAAGTAAACCCGAGTGGTGGTTTAAATAATAATACTTTATATCGGAATGTAGGAATGTCAAAATACAGAGACAGAGTAGGAGTAAGCTAACCAAATGGTGTAGTCAACGAAGACCTTTGTTGTCGCTCTGTTGATCCTCTGTTGATCCTCCCCTGGACTGTTTACTGTGGTCGAACTTTATCGGCCACCGGAACGTCCATTTATGGTGAATGGGGAAGTCAGGTTATTTCATCACAACACCTCCCCCCGAAGCTGAAATTCTTCCTTTTGAAAATTTCTGCTTCTAATATCGTCTTCTTTTTGGATCCGGACTAAAACGCTCCACTGGTTTTCTTTGCCGTGTGCTCCTTCTTTCAGTCGTCGCAATTTGATCCTTTTTGGCGACGATAATTTCCGCTTTCCAGCCCGTAAGGCTGTTTCATGCGATACAGGTTCCAATACACTATTGGGTAGTGTCATGTTAAAAGCATCGCATAACACTTCCATCAGAATTTCTTCTTCGCTTTTTCACTTTCTTCACCATATCGTGGTCTAATCTGATTGATGTGTCTTTTACACATAAATTTATTACTTTTAATCATGTAGACCACTTTACCAATCTTTTCTGGATTATGCCATCCATCCAAAAAAGCTTTTCCCACTTTTAAAAGTTTTTAAAAAAACTTTGTCTCCTGGTGTGTATTTTTTATATTGACTTTTTCGTCTTTTTTAGCAACTTTTTTGTTTTGATAGGGTAACAATCTATCGAAAATTGATCTAATTTTTCTTGCGAACATAATTTCCGTAGGTGACATTTTCGCATTATTGTTCTCATTAGGAGTTACCCTATAGATTGCTAAAAACTTTTTGAATAGTTCTTTCTTCAGTGTCTATACCTCTATTTTTACATAAAGCACGTTTAAAAGTGTCGACAAATTTCTCGGCTTGACCGTTCGACCTGGGATGGCACACTGGTGTAGTTATGTGTTCAATGTCTAAGGCGGTACAGAAATCCTTAAATTCCATACTTGTGAACGCCGTTACCATTGTCGCTAACTAATGTTCTGGGAACCCTCAAACGACTGAAAATTTCATCCAATGCACTGATGGTGTTCCTAGATGTAGGATGCTTGCACTTGACTACTTCAGGCCATTTCGATAAAGAGTCCACCAATATCAAATAATAGTGTCCATTGATTGGTCCAGCATAGTCTATATGTAGACGTGCCCACGGCAAATCCGTTTTAGGCCAAGGATTCATTTTGACCGGAGGTTCCCTTGCAGCCAATTGACAACCTCTACATAGTCTTACAAAATCTTCGATATCCTTGTCCATTCCCGGCCAGTATACGTAACTTCGCGCATGAGTGATTTCATCCGGGACATTCCAGGATGACCGGTATGAAATTCTTTCAGTATATCTGTCCGTAGAGATTGAGGTATGACAATTCTATCTGCGTACATCAACGTGTTGTCGCAAATTGAAAAAAGGTGAAATCTGAGTTCCTTTTTTTCTGTCTTTTGTTCCAATTTGTCTGGTTTTTAATTTCACAATATAGTGATCTTTTTTCCGCTTTTTTTTTTTTTGTCCAATGTTACTGGCAATTCCTGATTGTATTCAATAAGAGACCTGAGATTTCTTTTTCCTCAGTTAATGCTGCTATAACCGTCTCTTCTAACAATTCTTCATTTTTTGAATCAGCCTTGACAATCCATCCGCATGCCCATGTTCTTTAGATTTGACGTATTCCATCCTAAAATGGTAATTAAGGGGTTACACCCCATCGCCGTAAGCGATTAGCTGTATGCGAGGGAATGCCTTTTTTTACTTCCAAATATTGAAAGTAACGGTTTATGATCCGTTTGCAGAACAAATGATCTACCATGTAAGAAGCGGTGGTATTTTTTTAACTCCGAACACAATCGACAAAGCCTCCTTCTCGATCTGGCTATAATTTTTTCAGCGGGAAGAAGAGTCCTTGACGCGTCGCGCGATAGGTTTGGTAGTACCATCTTCATATTTGTGTAGCAGTGCAGCACCCACTCCATATAAACTTGCGTCAGTTGCTAGAATGATCTCTTTCTCAGGATCATAATGTGCTAAAGTGAGATCTGAGAGTAGGCATTTTTATTTTCTGAAAAGCCGTCTCGCACTCTTTTGACCAAAACCATTTTTGTCTTTTTTAACAATTCGTTGAGGGAGGCTCTTAAATCATACATTTTAGGTATGTATATTGCATAATATTGTGCCAACCCCAGAAACGATTGTAATTTCAAGAACTGTGTCGGGCGAGGCATGTTTTTAATTGCATCGGCCCTCTGTGGGTCCGGTTTCCTGCCTTCACTGTCTATTACTTGTCCGAGATACGTAATTCTTTCCATGAAGAATTTACACTTCTCGTGGCTTAATTTGAAATCAAAATCTTCTAGTCTTTTGAATATTGCTCTGATGTGCGTTTTATGTTCTTGAACATTCTTACTTTTGACTAGAATGTCATCTAAATAGGCGGTACCAAACTCCAGGCCTGCCAGCATAGTGTCCATCACCTGTTGAAACAAAGCTGGGGCGACTTTTAAGCCGAAAGGCAGCCTATTTAGCTTATAAATACCTTTATGTGTATTTATACACAAATATTTCAAGCATTCGTCACTCACTTTAATCTGCAAGTATAGGTCAGACAGGTCGATTTTTGAAAAAATCTTCCCACCATTTAATTTTGAAAAAATATCTTCTGGTGAAGGTAGTGGATAACTGTGATTCTTAAGGCAATCATTTAATCCATTTGAAAAATCTGCGCACACTCTTATTTTTCCATTTTTCTTCTTAACATAAACTGTGGGTGAGGCCCAGTCTGAATGGTCAACCTTAGATATCACTCCCATTTTTTCAAGTCTTTCCAATTCCTTATTAATTGTGTCTAAGGAGGAAAACGGGACGTTTCTCTTAGGTTTGAAAATTGGTTTCACATTTTCCTTGAGTTCAAATTTGACTTCCGTTTTGGTACATAAACCCAATCCCTCAGAAAAAAACTCTGGGATATTCTTCTTTTAATTCATTTATGAATTTTTCATTTTTAATATTTTTTTGTTTTTCGGCACTGTTTATTACATTGCAAAATGAGTTAATCGGGAGTTCAAATAAATCAAAAAGTACTATCCAGTCTATTCCAAAAAGACATGAATTAATCCCTTGAATTACATACACTTTCGTTTTTGCAGTCTTGCCACATAACGAAATATTGCACTTTAATTCTCCCTTAAAGTTTAATTTCTTTCCTGAAACCCCTCTAGCGGTTTTTTTGGTTTCAGATAATTTAGGTCTTCCAATTTTTTTTTCAAGTTTGTTCGTCAATGATGCTTATGTCTGAACCAGAATCCAGTAGGAAAGTAATTTTATGATTATTTATACGTACATCTACGTAATTTCTATTTTTTTTCCTTTCTGAATTTCTTTTTCTGATAGTACCAGACTTACATCTTGTAATTTTTCTTCTTTTCTTTTCGACAAACTGTATATTTATGCCCTTTATTTCCGCATTTATTCGCAGAATTTATTTTTGTACCAACACACGTCTTTGGTATGACCTTTTTTTCCACACGTTTGGCAGAACTTATTTTTGTACCAACACGTGTCTTTGGTATGATTTTTTTTTCCACACGTCTCACATTTTTGTACCTTTTTGGCGTTTGGAGTTTTTCGAGTTTTTACGTGTCGAACATTAGCAACACTTTTCTCCTCAATTTGAACATTGTCCCTTTTTACATTTATGAGACGTTGGCATTCTTCGTTACCCTTTGTAATGTTATATTCGAGTCTTGCTCAACCATTATTAATATTCTCGACCTAATTTCTTTATATTTAGGATCAGTTAGTCCTTGAAGAAAAATTAGGCACTTGAATACATCTTTGGTTATTTCTTCTAACTTGAATTGTTCAACCAGAGAGTTCACTGTTCCCGCGTATGTCACAAAATCCTCGTTATCTGCTTTAACGATGTTTAGGCATCTGTATCGCGTGTGGAACAGACTATTCCTTTCGTCAAATATTTTTGACAGAATACTTATAGTTTCTTCAAACGAAACTTCTTCTGGCTTTCTGGGCAGTATCAAGTTTGAGTACTTCCTATTCTCGTTTGTCCCTAGTTTCTGTACTAGTAATGTTACTCGTTCCTCATCCGACCAATGTTGACATCTCTTGGTAAATATAGTTTCAAACGTTTAAAGTACGCTGGAAATGTAATGCCCGAATCAGGATCATAAATAAATTCGGATAATGAATTTGTTATTCCTTTGGCAGAAAAAACACTATTTTTTCTTTCTCCAGTCGCGTGTTCCAAAACTTTTTCGAGACTTTTTGCTGTTGCAATATTTGTTGTTGTAAGTCTTGGTGCTGTTTTTGTTGCTGTTGTTGTAACTCTTGATACTGTTGTTGTTGCTGTTGTAAGCTTGTACACAGCATTTTAGTCATTTCGACTAATTGCTCCATCCTTATTTTAGAATTCGGCAAAACAACAAAAAAAAAAAAAAAAAAAAAAAAATTTTTTTTTTTTTTTTAGACAGTTAAACTCTCCACAAACAACTTACAGCCGTAATATTTTTACAACCCGTAATTTTTACTTGAATAATTATTGTTAGACCGGCTCGTTTTTGAGTCGCGGTTCAATATATATTTTTCAAATCACAATTTAACAGTAAAAATTCTTACTTTTCAAAAAGTTTCCTTTTGACTTGTGACTCCGCTTTCGAACATCCGTTCAGCGTATATTTTTTTTTTTTTCAAGTAAGTACGTTGCACAATCCTTCATCGCCAACTGTTATAGTTAGGTGTACTACAAGTTTTTCCGTGTAAGTTTCGAATCCTCGTTCGCCAACTGTTATAGTTAGGCGTACGAAAAGTTTTTCCGTGTAAGTTTCGAATCCTCGTTCGCCAACTGTTATATCTCGTCGCCAGTCGTTATATCTCGCAAAAAGATATAATAACAAAGTAAACCCGAGTGGTGGTTTAAATAATAATACTTTATATCGGAATGTAGGAATGTCAAAATACAGAGACAGAGTAGGAGTAAGCTAACCAAATGGTGTAGTCAACGAAGACCTTTGTTGTCGCTCTGTTGATCCTCCCCTGGACTGTTTACTGTGGTCGAACTTTATCGGCCACTGGAACGTCCATTTATGGTGAATGGGGAAGTCAGGTTATTTCATCACAACAATTTATATCATAAAATATAAATTCATATAAAGTAAGGCAATACTGAAACAATATTTCTTGTTTGATATTCCCATTAAGATGATGCAGATTTTAAAAATATTGCAATGAAGGCATCACATGAGAGAACACAGATCTGAATCAGATGTTGAAGTTTTAAATTCACTGACTGAACACAAATTTAAACATGCCATTTTCATGGTCAGAGCTAGACAAGGTTTCTTGGTGTTTTGGACTGTTGACTATTAGTAATTTTTTTTTCTTTTATCTGATTCAACAAATCTCCTCACTGAGATGGGTTAGGTGTGTGTGTGTGAACTTTCCTACTGAACCCTTTTCCTCTCTCATTTTTCCCCACCCCCACTCTGAAGAATACAAAAAAATCAATTGTTCATGCCAAATCAAAGATACCAAAATCAAACAAGTACAAAAATTTAAATATCCAGGAAGAAGATGGAAAGTGCAACACTGAAATACTAAAGATGCAATCCAAAAGCTAAGTAGAGTATTAAGAAATAGAAAAACTTTATTATAAACAAGAAAAAGAGTACTGAACTTGTGTCTGGTTTTCTAAGTAAAGTAAATGTAAACTTTAACTAACTCAACACAAAACTCCAAAGGTCTGCATGTCAAGAACACTTCCCCCCTTGACTGAGAAAAAGCTGGTATTATATAGCTCTCCCAGTTCCAGACCCACGCTCATTAATACCTGTTCAGTATTGTTCATATACACATTTTGTCAGCACCACCTACTGTAAGTAAAGCAACAGCCAATTGTGAAAGGGGATGTAACTTCTGGCACTTATTGCACCACACACAACCAACTCTGGGTAACTTGTTGAGTTGACCTGATTCTCCGTAGACTGTAGATGCTCCATCCATCAGTCTCAAAGGGATCATGTGCTCCAGAGACTTCACTCCACACAGCCTGTAAATGAATTCCAGCTTCTCCATCAATTCAAACACGAGAGAACCAGACACTGATCTGTCAAATGCGGGAATTCATTTTAAGTTGAATTTGGTGTCTGCTGATCACTGAAATAGCTCAACACTTTGAAGCAAAACTGATAGTCCACAATGTCAAGAGCACTCCCCCACCACCACCAACTGAGAAAAAGGAGGTATTATGTAGCTTCCTTGGCTCCAGACCCACGCTATTGGCTAAAACCAGCCCAATATTGTTCATATGCAAATTTTGTCAGCGCCACCTACTTTAAGTAGAAAGCCTTTTCTCTCAACAGCCAATTGTGGAAGAGGACATAACTCCTGGTGCTTACTGCACTATACACAATCAACTCTGTATCTTGTCCAGTTGACCTGATTCTTCATTACAGAACTGTTATGCAATATCTGTCCTCCTATATGCCAGTGAATGCTGGAGAATCTCCTCAAAGATGAAGAGACTTCAAGCAACAGGAATGTGGTTCTACAAAAGAATGTGCCGAGGATACCATGGACTGAATATGTGAGCAACGACGAAGTTTTAGAGAAAATGGAAACAAAAATGAAACTTATACTTAACATCAGGAACTTGAAGGGCACATAAGGAAAGAGGGCTTGGAAAACCTGATACTCACCGGACAGATCAAAGGCCAGAGAAAAACAATGCATAACCTACTTAGTCAGATTGAGTAAATGGATGGTGGAATAGGATTTAGGAGTAATAACAAAAAGACAAAATTTATTAAGAAAATTGTGTAAAGCTAAGATTGCCTACATCCTGAGGGGACACATGCCACAGAAAGAAGAATGACCACAAATGTTGATTCATGGAAGAAATTGCCACTTAAAAAAAAAAAAAAATAATAATATTTACATAGATGCCTATAGATAAGTACATACCAAGAATAATAATAAAAAGAATCAAACATGTTGCGATGCAATAATAATAAATAATCTACTTACCAACTTGAGAATATTTACTATCTTAAGGATTTTAAGATAGAAATGCCACTAATTATTAACAATACACTTTCAGTAGTAATAATAATAGTCACTTGCATTATTTACATTATTCGGACTCTTACCTTCATCTTCACAGCCATATTCATAACGTTTCGGCCGTTGTATGCTCCAGCCTTCTTCAGGTGATTGGAATTTCAAACTGAGCCCTTTATCACCTGAAGAAGGCCAGAGTATAAAATGGCCGAAACATTGTGAATATGGCAATGAAAATGAGGATAACAGTCCAAATAATGTAAATAATGCAAGTAATCATAATAACTCATCTCAGAGATATAGACATAATAATAGTCATAATAATATCTAGTTTAATTTTATGATAATAGTTAATAAGTTAATAATCTTTTTTTAAAATATAGCCACATTTTTGAAGGGGTTGGAAAAAAAATTTTATCCTTAAATCTCTAAGAATTTTTTTTATTTTATAATTTTCAGCATCATTAAATGGTACAAAAGCAGTCTAAAATACTCTTTACCATAATTTAACTACAGCTATTTCATATGTAGAGATACATGCTCTGAAAGAGCAGATCAACACTTATGTATTTCTTTTAAAACATTGAAATTTTTTCAGTTCAAAAATTATCATGAGTGAAGAATAACTTGATTTGATATTTGGATCAGAGATTTCTATTACATATTTTGTATATATGCAAAATAAACCTTAAAAAAATACATATATTAAGTTACACATTTCAGCTCTTGGTCACCTCTCCAGCCACAAGTCAAAATTGATAACGCTATATAAACTCTTCTGAATCACTATTTCAACATGATGGACATGAACAGATATGCTTCTATTGTTGTTCTCATATCTACGCATGATTTGGTCAAATAAAGTCCTGTTGATTTTATGGTCAGATCATTACAGAAGTACTCTTTCGGTAGTATCTAATACAAATACCAGAATATAATGACTGTTGAAGACTAGGAAAATTGTATAGTAGAATTTGCTGAATGGAGAAATGTGAATTAGTCAATCTTAAATTTTCAAAATGTGACCATTAAACAAACTTGAACTCTACCTAATAATACCAGAGATTATTTCTGTAAGTTTACTACTCCCCTTCAGGCACTGGAATGACACAGCTGTACACAAAAGGCAGTGAGATAATGTGGTCATCATTAAGTAAGAAACACTTCATAATGAATATCCAGTGTCATTATCAGCTCGTTGGAATTTTATTGATAATCAATAGATGCAGGAATTTGTACAATATTAAGAAAGTAACTCTGGACAAATTTTAATTAGATGCCACTAATGAGCAACTAACAATAAGGTGACATTTATTTGAGCTAATAACATTCATAAAGGAGAAATAATACAGGACCATTTTGATTCAGGTCCAAGAAATCCACAGTCATCTGAAAATCTATCAGTAATCATTAGTAACACATTTATTCTATAACTGGTTCAATAAACAGTGTGAGTGGAAAAAACACAGCCTATTTTTATTGAACATCAAATCACTTGATCATGACAAGAGAAACATTAGTTCCCCCATCCACAAGCCAGCATTCATGGTCATGATATTTTATTCTTAGCTTATATAATTCTGCTTTATTCTCAGTTAGTTCTTGGTCTTTGTGTCCAGCTACATTCTTTATAGCACTCATTCTAAGTAATCTAACTTTGCCTTCAAAGTCAGCCCAGGAGGGAAAAAAGAAATCTGTAATAAATTCTGTTTGACTGAGAAAGAGAGGATCTCAACATTGTAAAATAAATGAAGAAAGCAGAACTGCACATGAGGAATTTTGGGTTGTATAACTTCAAAGGGAAGTACAGAGTTTAACTATATAGTTAATATCCCAGAAAATAGAATCAGTGAACAGAGTAAGTTGTTTTCACCTGTAAAAAGGCATGAAACCACCTTTCTCAGCTGATTGGCTCAAGGATTACTCCCTACTGTTGGTTTGGTTTATTTTACGGCATATTGACCCCAATGGGTTATTTAATACCGACAAAATTTTCATTCCTGGTAATATTTTATTTTGTCAAAAATCTATTTCTGGTAATAATTTTTTTTTTTTCAAAAATGTGTTGCTGGTAATAATTGTTTTCAAAAAACTATTGCTGGTAATATTTTTTCCTCAAAAATGTATAGCTGGTAATAGTTATTTTCTTCAAAAATTTATTTCTGGTAATAATTTTTTTACAAAGAATTTCTGGTATTAAAACCTATTTTTTTTTTAACACCTTCATAATGCTTTTTATCTCAGTTTCGGGGGTTAATTATTTGCCTATAGCTGGGAGCCTAACAGGTGCTACCACCCTGGGTCAGGGCAGACCTGGGAACACTAGCAATTAAGAGGTGGTTCCACGCTCTTCAAAACCTCCTGATCAGAGGCCTTGCTGTTGGACGTAGTTTATTGTCTTACCCAGGACACGAATGTCATACCCCTACTGTTGGTACCATATAACCTGGTACAACTTGAAGAGGAGATGGGCACCATCAAGTAACCCCACCAGCCATTGTCCTGAAAAAAGCTATGAAGTGAGGTACCCCAATTATCTATGATCTTACAATTTGATCGACTATAAAAATGCAAACCAGATTTCTTTCATTCCAATGTTCCAGTCAAGTAAGGCTTACACAAAATATTCATTCCCATAACAAATCACAGGATTTATAGGCCTTATATCCAAAGTAACAAGTCATTTTAACCTTCTTCCCAATTCAATATTAAGTAATAGTCTACCAAAAAAATTGAAAATTTTCCTCTAAAGTATAAAAATCATTCTATTATTTTTTATTAACATTTACAAAATTTTTATGTATTTTCAATATCTCTATTTTCATGGCAAATGTATAAAATAGCTCCATGCTTTAGTTCCACCAGTTCAGACCTTTACTGCTAGGTTATGCTATGCTACTGCTAGTATCACCTTCAAATCTAAGATCCTTTTCATCATCTCATACAAGAAGATGCATTGTCACTCACACAAGTTGATGAAACAACACTCAGAAACAGTTGCAAGACTCAACCTTCTTGCACTGTGGATGATAGACAAGTGAAACTTTTTACCTTGTGGTGCTGTGAACACACCACTGGTGGTTATTTTCAAGAATAAACTGAGGATCCTACTCAAATGAGATAAAAAACTATCGAATAATTCAATTCAAGGAAAAAGTTCCACTCAGTTTTTTTGCCCCCAAGAACCACTACTACAAGGATGTTTCTCTGAATACTACAATCTGAATCATCAAGATTCAATTATTATCTATCCTCCTTATCCTCATAATATTCACTTCCTATCATCACCTCATTCATAATATCCATTTTAACAGTAAAATTTTACCTTGTGTGGCTCTTGAGCCATGTATAGAGTGAACTTTAGTATTCAAAAAAGTTATTTTTCTTGATATGTGATGCCTTTTATCATACCAGCAAGACAAGTATAAATGTATCTGACTTTATTTTAAGAAAATAATCAATCTTCTTGTAGCAACCCTTCTTTGCCTTTTACTTTAATTCTTTCAGTGTCATCCATGTTCACTGACAAAGTAAAAGTAGCAGCAGTTATGGTATGCTCTTGTTCATTATATTACCAGTTATCTTAGTATGAATTCCATTTCACAAATCAATGTCATTTAAAAAATGTTTAAGCAGTGAAAGAGTTGTAAAAAAAAAAAAAAAAAAAAAATGAATATTCTTAAATGTATGATAAAAGGTATGTTCCTTCAAAAAAAAAAAAAAAAAAAAAAAAAAAAAAAAGTAAAAAAAGTAAACAAAAAAAAGAGAGAGTTTGAAAAAAGAAACAAAGAAAAGTGAAAGAGTTTGAAAAGAGAAACAAAGAAAAGTGAAAGAGTTAAAAAGAGAGAGGAAGTTGCTCATCTTTTACATACCATTACTCCTCATCATAATTATCATGACAAAGTTCATGCATTTGAAAACTTTATTTATATACAGTAATAGAAAGAAAAAAAAAGTGTGTTTGGAAGAAAGGGACTAATAAAATAAGAGAAAACTGACTGTATTTAGTTAATGTTGATGGATAATATTTATAAAGATGCAAGCCTTTGAAAAAGAAAAACTAAGTCAAATTCTGACAGAAGGGAAAAAAGAAAAAGAAACATGTGTATTACATTCTCCACCTATCTCTCCTCTAAAGCCATAACTTTTTGTGTTTGTGAATGACAAAAGTAAGTTTTGCTCATCATATATGCCACACCCTGTTTGATTGCTTTTCACCATGTAAATACAAGTATATATATATATATATATATATATATATATATATATATAATGTCAGTTCAAAGTGGGATAAATGTGCAAGCAATATTAATGATATAAATATTTACTGAGTTAAACTTAGTATTGCATAGCACAAGGCCATAAATCTAGGACACCAATGAGAAACAAACTCACTACAGTAGTAATAACCTTTTTGGCTAGTTTGCTTACCACCGGGCCATAGTAAAGCTCCTGAGATATAAGTGTTCTAGTTGAATTTGAAACTATCCTTCAAAACTTGTCAAACATCATGTTAAAAATATGCTCTGTTGATATTTGATTAACACACAAGTGTTTTACTTGATTTTATTAATATCTGTATCCAGAATATTCAGAAGATAAGTAAATTTTCATTATCTGTTCATTGAAGTACATAAATACGAATACTGTTGCCACATCTGGTCTGGTTCTTCTATGCATCTAGATATTCTTGACAAAATCCAAAGAATCTGCAATGTTATTAGTCCTGACTTGGCATCTTGGGTTCAGTTACTTTTCCACTGATATAATGTATCTTCCTTGTGCCTTATCTTTAAATATTTTTGTGGTAATTGTTCTGACTCTTTGGTACCTTGACTTCAAATGTGGTACTAGATTAGCAATTAGGTCTCATTTTACTGTTGAAATTACTAGCTGTAACCATAAGTTCTATGCTAAAAGTTTCTTCCCTCACATGTCTGGTAGTACTCTCTTCCAGCTTCTTGCTTTTTTCTCAACTATGAACGTCAAAAATGTAAATGCAATGTCAATCATCATCATCATCTCTCTTATTACCCTCTTTTACTGTCTCTCCACAATGTGTTTCTCAAATTCCTTCACTCCCAGTAACCCCTTGCAACTTAATGGATTCATTGCCTTGTTTGGGGTGAAATGATTAGAAAAATAAATAAAACCTTTATCTGCAATTTTTAATTCTACTCACTATCTCATTGAAGCCTTTATGCCAATTGATTATTTTTTGTTAATTTATCACTTTGCCTACAGTTACTCTTGCAAAAAAAAAAAAAAAAAAAAAAAAAAAAAAGTGAAATGAAATCACTTACTTTCATAATGATCTGAAGAGGACGTAAATAAACATTGAACTATTAACAACTAATCAATCCCAACTGTTTGTTAATCAAATTGATTACATTCAAGAATGTTCTTCAAAGTCTCCTACCTTCTTTATGTCTGATGAATAAAAAGGTCCAAAAGCTAAAGGCTACCAATAAGAGATTTAAAACTTTTGTGATTGTAGTGATAATTTTCTGTCAAATTCTAAATAGATTTGTTACCTAGTGGGCATTGCTCATCTCCATAGCTTTGTTGAAATGAACATACAAATTGGTTTTGACAAGACTAGGTGTAAGGTTAAATTATTACCGCTGAAATGATGAAGGGTTGGAGAGATAACAAGGAACAATTTTAGTCTGCTGTGATTGAGGCTTTTTTTAATAGAGCAATTGTAGCTGTCGGAGAAAGGCCATTGTAAATATGAAATGAATTTATATTAAAAGAAGAAAGTGGTCGGTAGATTAGATACATGGCTGTCCTATAGAATGAAAGACAAAATTAAGTAAAGCAGGTTTTCTGAATCAGAAATACAATTTGACTGCCACAAAAGGGAAGAGAATATGTCTGTGATTGAAAGGAAAGGAATTAAATAAAAGCTGAAAGCAACTTCATTTTGAATGGCATCTAAATCAAGCCAAAGCAGAAACCTTTAGAGAGCAGTGCCATGGCACTTATAGTTAGTGGGTTATCATAATTACTAGACATTCAAGAACTACTAATAAGCAAAATGGCACATTTAAAGTATGGAACTGGTAAGCAAAGACCTTGTGCTTATTTTACAAGACCAAATGTAGAATATCATTGCAAGGATTCAAAGCTTTAGAGAAATGCCAAAATTACAATGCTTTATTGCATATGAAGTTTGTCTAAGAGATGTAAACACCATTTTAGAATTGATATTATTAATGATAGATAAAAATCATGGAACTGAATCCAAACAAGTTTTAAACTCAATGTCTCTTCTATGCAGTTTATCTCAACCAAAACAAGATCAGCCATTATAAGGTTAAATAAAATAGATCTTAATATTTTGGGGGCATTTGTTCAATGAGTTCTGTAAAAAATATTAAAGTTTAATGAGTGTATTTTTGTTTGAATTGATCTTCATGCCAGTGATGATGGCAATGGAAAGGGCATTTTAAATTATGTGGCTATTATACAGTCATGATAAGGAATATGTGTGCCTCAGAAATCATAAAGTAACCTTCAAATGACTGTGTTATCAAGTCTAACATGACCAGAGCACTTAGCTCATGACTCACAAGTTGCAGTATGATTTAAGGATAGACAATTCAATATTTTATCAGCATATCTATTCCACAAGGATCCTGGATCATAGCAATTCTATTGTTATTAAAAAGAAAGGCTAAAAGAAGAACTATTATCTGCTATGACCAAATGAGAGAGAGAGAGAGAAAAAAAAAAGAAAATAGACGAAAATTGGCTTGTCTTTGAGCTACTAGATTTAATCACTTTGGTCACTTATTGGCAGATATGAAAAACTATTTAGAAATTACTATTGAGGAATCCACTTTTATCAAATAAAAAAAGGAAATCTATGCATATGAAAATACTATTCAGCTTCCCCAATACTTATTAAGTGGTATTTGATAGCCAACCATGAAGGCATCTATAAAATGTTTGCAACAAAATGACAGAACAAAAACAAATACTAAACAGGTTAAAATTTTATGAAATATTTATTCCATAAAATAAAAATAAGAAATAAAAGTCAGCTTGTGGAAAGCATACACAGATTTTTAACAGATTTTAAGTCTAAATGTCTACAAAATGTCTACAAAATGTCATACTTACTCACTGGCTAGAGAAGAGTCTTTCCCTGTTAAGATCTGACTACATAAAGTTGAAGAAAAAATGTGTTTTTTTTTTTTTTTGAAAACATGAATGTACCACTTAGCTTCTAATGCTGCTACATATATCCATTACAGCCAATTGTTTGTGTTCTGCTGTTGTTGTGGCATAAACTCACTACACTTATTAGGATTTTTATTAAGATTTTTGAGATCAGACTATTTTTTTCAGTATTATGCCTTACATATCTTAAGTGTTAGATCTAAATGATACTGAGGTACAGAGGTTTATAGGCACAGCCTAAGACAGAAACAAGCCTGCTAGTTAACTCTTTTTACCCAAAGAGTAACTAAAAGCACAGAAAAGAAATTTTCATAATTTCAGTCAGGTTATAAAATTTAATAAAATACTTCATTTAGCTTTCATTTTCAAACATTATTGGAGATGAATAGCATCTAAAGAGCCTAATATAATTAACTAAAATGATAACTTGATACAATCAATGCCTTCATCAAATGAACTGGATGTGCAGGTGGTGTAATAGTGGCTTGGAATAAGAAATCAGACCAGAGTTCAAATTCAAGTCAGGTCCATTACATTCACTTAAGTGCAAGTAATTTTGGCAATAGTATAAATCCACCTAATGTCCCAGCTATGACAGTAGAAAAATCATTGTTATTCTCAAAAAGAAAAAAAATAACTTACTGAACTACCTATCTAGTTCTAATAGAGTCTAGTATTCATAGTTAAACCATAAAATTATCACAAATATGAGAATTACCTTTGTGTGCATAATCTGTTGTCGATCCAATTAAAGAACTGGTTAATAACAAACAGAGTGCACAAAATTTCCCTCTTGTCCCACTGACAAAATGTTGTGATAAAAACAAAACACAAATAAAGACAACAAAGAAAGCACTATTAACAAATAAATTTGCAAAAAAATTTGTTAAATATTATCTACATGAAGGAACTTTCTAAAAATAAGTCTGCCTCCCTTTTTTATCAATGGTCTCTTCCACTGCGTGTTTAAATAGGCTACATTTTTTTCTGGCTTGAGTTTTTTGTAATCAGCCTGATGAACTTTTGCAACTATGATACTCCAAATTTACTTAATTTGATCATTGTGCTTTTGATATTTGAACTAAATATGTCTTCCGGCTAGTAATTTTATAAAAGATTCAGCTCTTTACCTGAATAATTTTTACATCTAAAGGAATTTTAGAAACCTTGTATTGCTACCAAGGTCAAAATTGAGATCAAGGTTGGCATTCCAATCAACTGCTAACACAATCAGCCTCAGCATCACAAAGGCATTGATCTGCCAGAAAAAAAAGCCAACCTACTTCATGTTGCCATTGGGCACATAAACTTCAATAAAACAAAATGCTTTCTTTTTTATGGTAACTTCCAGTAGCTCTGCCTGTCAGATATGCTCTCAAAGAGCAGTTTATCAAACAAGAAATCAAAATATGCCAAGAAGAAGTGAAACCTCTGACAGAACATTCTTATAGTCATTTGATAAAATTCTCTTGAAAATAACAATTTGGCCATTCAAAGTCGCTAACAAGGGTCATAATTGGTTTACTTATTGGTGTTGTACAGCAGAGTAAGAGATATTAAAAGTAAGGACACTGATCACTTGACTCATCTCAGTTTTGCTCATTTTGCTCAGTGCTATAAAAGAATTGGGATCTTCACCACACAAAATTTCTTCCATCTGTTGTGATTCACCAGTGGAAACAATATTTTGAAGAAACTGTGTTAGCTTCCTCTATCATATCCCAAGTTTGCTGGGCACTGAAACAGACAATAGGCATTGGATTTCCAGAAGATTCACACTTCTATTTTCAACCTTCACTGTTCTTAAGCTGTGAAAGAGTCTTAACCCTTTCAGTCATTGAGGCTGGAGATCTTTTTCCTCAGTATATCTGGAGCAACAAGGCAAATGCAACAACTTTTCTCAACTTTGAAAAAATATACAGCCAAATGAATCTCTTACATATAGCTTGGAACCTAATAAACAAAAATATTCTTCAACTCCAAAATTGCAAGCAGAATGTAATCTCTTAATTTTGCAGATTTTTTTTTTTTTTGTTAAAGCCAGACAATTTTTTTTTCCTCAATGACTCAATTCATCCTAATCAAGCAGAAATCCATCTTTTACTATTTGGACACACTACTTGGCCTGATGCATAAATTCTACAATATCAATTAAACAGGTGAAAGGTGTTTCAAGTATTTTGAGACCTGCCTCACACAAGCTTTTATTGTTCTTGTGTTGGTCTCAGTTGGTCTGTTAGTCATTCTTTCCTTTTTTTTTATCTACTTCAAAATCGTGTTTTTTTTGGGGGGGGGGTTAAGGGATTTGAAATAAGGCCTATAAGGCTTTATGTACTTCTTTGATGATACTTATTAATATTAGATTGGCAGAAGGAAAACTGAGTTAATAGCAATAAGGAGGTTCAGATCCCAAAAATCAAGACCAAGGTCGTAATTCCAATGGTCAAAAATCAGTCTTGCATGTCCAATATCAGAAAATACTGAAGCCATGTATCAAAATGGTAAAAAAAATTATCACAACTTGCAATGTATAACTACTTCATCCAATTAAAAAAAAAACCAAAAAAAAAAAACCAAACAAGCAAACAAACAATCCTGTTATCCAAAGTACAGTTCTTATTGGAGGTAAACAAGGTTGGGATTTGTCAAAGAAAGTACAAACAATTATCATATTTTGAGGCCAACTAAAGTTGACCCTATTTTAGTTCAAATTTTCTTTTTTGACAGCACAAAGAATATTGGGTTCTTTTCTGAGATAAGACTTGCTTTTCTTTGTTACTACAAAAACTGATTTTACTTAGAAGTAAAATGAAAATCACTGATACTTCCAAATATACTACTGAGTAAAAGACAGTTTAATTTACAAATCTATTATAAATGATAAAGGAGGGAAAACTGTTCAAGGATTCTAGCTACTAGTTTATATAGCCATTAGAAATAATCTGGATATTTTTTTTTAATTCTTTTATTTATGTCTTGTTTGAATAGCCTTTGGCATACCATAAGAATGGGTGTTCAACAATAGTTTAACAAAGGATATGTCAAATAGGAATAAGAAACTTGGGGACTGAGTGACAATATCTACAAGCTGTCAAGTTTTCTTGACCCCTTCATGAACCATCATGGTAAACACATCCATCACATATCAGTTTTTAAAAAGATTATTTCAGTATGAAAAAAGGGGGAAAAAAAAAAAGACATGTGAAGGCTAATAGGTCCAATAAGCATGATTCTATAAAGACCTTTATAAAAAAAATGAGAGAGTTAGAGTTGGACTGGAAGTCTTGTTGTACACTCAATAGAATAAAAAATACAAGAGATGTGACAAAGTTTATTGTATAAAGCTGCATAGAAAGATGTTTAAAATGAATATTAATCTGATACAATCAAGGAAATACAGGATGTTGTATAAAAAAAAAAAAAAAAAGAAATCTACATTTTAATGGGAATTTTTACTAAAGTGTTACTAGAAATAAAGTTTAAAGACATTAAGAGTTTAAAAAAAAAAAAAAAGCAAATCCATTTTAAACGCATTAAATATATGCATTGTTTTTTGTTTTTTTTAAATCGAATTCACACCATGCAATCCAATAAAACCACTGAGACACAAAGGGTTATTAAGTATGAAAGAATAAGAAAAAAAGAGAAATATTATTAAAGGGCAAGAATAGAAGAGTAATCAAGAAGACATAGCATTTAAATTTTTGAAGATCAAAGTTGACAGGAAAGCATGGAGCTGGAAGAGAGTTCCACAAGTGAGAAGCACAAGAAAAGAAACTGTTAGCATAGAACTTAAGGTTGCATCTAGCCAATTCAACTGTAAATTGATGAGACCTAGCTGCCAATCTAGTACTACTCTTAAATTCATAAAATCTATGTACCATAGAGGAAAGCTCATAACAATTACTATGAAAATTGTTAAAGAAAAAATACAAGGAAGCTACGTTGCAGTCATTGGAAAGTGAGTGAAGACCTGACACCTGATCAAGACAAACTGCTGATTCTTTTTTGAATTTTATGAAGAATCTCTAGGTATACAGCAGGAACACTAAACCATATATGGCAATATTCAAAGCATGAATGGTTGATAGACTTATAAATATGGAAGATAGATTCTAGAGATAAAAATTTTCTAGCATGACACAGTGAACTAACTTTCTTAGCAGCAGACATAGCAATGGATTCAATATAAAATTTTCATTTCATTGTTTATTAGATACTTATATTTTGTTAACTTTATAATGAAGAGTAAATGTTTCATATAAAGATTATCTAAAGTACAGTGTAACCCAGATATAAGAGAGTTTTCGGGACCGGAGAAGAAGTCTCTTATATCCGGGTTTGGTCTATTTTGTTTAGATAAGTATGGGAACACTTTGGGACCAGAGAAAATCTCTCTTATATCCGGGTTTCTTATATCCGGGTTACACTGTATTCAAAATGACTGATAAAGTGTTTATATATTTCTCTCTAGGAATTGAATATCTGAAGCAAGTTTGCTTGAATTTCAGACATCTTTTCTGTCAGTTTATATATCAAGATTTTTTCCAAGCACTTGAAAGATGAATAGAAAGAAACTTTGTAAAATCTAGATAAATCCTCATTTTAAAATAGAAACATTTGACCCCCGCCCAAAAAAAAGCCTGATTTCTTAAAAGTTACTTTGCTAAGAAACAGAATAGAGATTGAGATCTAAAATTTCATTTTGTCAAAACTGTGCAATTTTAAATACTATATTAACCTTTAAAATTTATGAACCCAATAAATATATTAGCTGCAATAAAATGTTGAATGTGGATGAAGTACAAAAAATATAAATACCCAAGAAAAGAAGATGATATTCCTTTGAACAAGAGAAGGAAAAGAGATTGGAACTCTTCTCACATTGCTAACATTAATGTGTATATAAATACAAATTTTTGTATAGAGATTTTTGCTGTTACATCAAAAACAATGACCTCACTTTGCTTTGATTTACTATTCTCTTTCAATAACAACACAAATCGGATCTCCTTTTTATCTTTTTCTTTCTTTCAATATTTTAGTTGGAAGCATACACTTAGCAATTGAAAAGTAGAGTTGATACCTTTTCACCTGATCAAATTTCCAATCCAAACTGTCACTTGTCACTGAACCAGTAAAAGCAACAGTCAAAAATGCTTTTATCAAGGTCAATAAGTCATTTGAAGTGTAGCATCCAAATTGTCATATTCAGTAATAAGATCATACAAATTTACGTGATGCCCAAGAGAAAATAATAACACTACTGGAAATAAATGGGAAATTTTATAGACAAATATGGAAAAAGGGAGAAAGAAATATTTATCCATACATAATCTAATTATTTTTTAAAAAATGTTGTGCAAATTAGCACTAGACAGATAGAAATAAACAATTTTTGCATCTATCAGTGATCATCGCCATACTAAAAAAGCCTTGTGCCACATCTTCCATGAGAAAATAAGTAAATTCTACCTATTTATAAATTATACTTTCTAAGCAAATAAAACCAGGTTTGTTTTCTGGACCAGTTTTTCTATGATGAAGCATTTTCATGATACTGTAATAAAAATCAACAATAAGGTGGAGTAGAACTAGTAATACAATAACAACTAAACCATTTTTCATTCTATTTTTATAATTATTGAGTTAAATTATTGTAAACAAGATGTTTTGGTCTATTTAAGGTCTCAAAATCAGAATAAAAACAGTTTTATATACAACAAAATAGAGAAGTTTAACAAAAAGGACAGGAACAACATTAATTTTTTTTATACCCACAGAAAATAAACTTTTTTTTTACGTAGTGCTCTTAATTAATAGGAATTAATTATAAATGTTTTTTTTATTTCTTATTTAACTGTTAATTATAGATCTGATAATATAGATGGTAACCTCAGAAATTATTATTTGTATGTCAACCATTTTTTTGTAAGTGATATATTGTTCTATAATAATTTCAGAAATTTGACACAAGAGGGTCTAATCAACTTCAAATTGGTTAAGCAATATACATTTTCCAATTGGCATCTTTCAGACAAACAATACGACTTTGCTTCTCTAGGTCTACTGCTGATGTGTTAATGTGTATTGCTGAAAGAGTCTTTTTAGCTAAGAATGGTGATGCTCAGGCTGTTGCTTTGGACATCTTGTAGGCATTTGACAGGGTTTGGCATGCTATTTTTCTTCACAAGTTGAAGAATTATGGTATTTCTGGACAAATATTTGATCTTATCAAATTGCTGCTCTTTTAACATTAATGCCTAATGCATTATCATTGGACTGACATTGTTCCTAATTTGCATAAACACTGTTCCCAGTGTCATCAGTTTTTGATTCTATGTTGATGAAAACTATTTACTTGTGTCTTTATGTTAAGTGATCAATTTCATATGGTTAATTTGGCAGCTGATCTAAAAAAATGAAGTACAATTCATTTTTAACTGTGACAACAAATAGCATGTTAATTTTAATGCTTCCAAAACAAAACTACTTTCTTTTACTCATCTTAGAGAAGTTTTTTGGCATTCCATCACCATGGTTGATGCTAACCTCCAGGAGAGCGGCTCATTGCACCTACTCAGGCTATTATTTTGCCCAGATATGAAATGGAACAATTATATTGAATTAATTGCTAGGTCAGCTGTGAGGAAATTTGATTCATGGTGTCATGTGAGAGAATTTTTCTTGCCAGAATCTATCTTACACCTTTATAAGTCTACTATTCATCTATGCATGGAATATTGCTGCTACATCTGATACTTCTGGTATATACCTAGAAATAATTGATAAAATCCAAAAGAGAAGCTTCCTTATGTCTTTCCTACAAATTTTTCATGGTAATTATTCTGATGAACTTTCCTCTTTGGTACCTCAACTTTATGAATTTAAGCACAGTACTAGATTGGCAGCTAGGTCTCATCATTTTGCAGTTGAAATTGCTAGATGTAACCATAAGTCCTATGCTAAGAGTTTCTTCTCTTCCACTTCTTGCTTGTGGAACCCTCTTCCAACTTTTTGCTTTCCTGTCAACTTTGATCTTCAAACATTTAAATGCAACATCAATCGTCATCTGTCTCCTTGAATCCTGTTTTTTTATTGTCTTTTCTCAGTTACCTTCACTCTCAGTAACCCCTTGCATCTTAGTGGCTTTATTGCTTTGCTTGGGATGAAATGATTAAAAAAAAGTTCAAATTTTATAATAACACTTCTTTAAAGGGAAATATACATTTATTTTCAATCAAATGAAACATTAAGAACTTTTTAAAAGGTCACATGAGTATTTGGTGAAGACATTTTTCTCAAAACTATAAAAGTGATATGTAGTGAAACACCTGCCTGGTTATATGATTCAAATTCTTTTTGTACTTACTGAATTATTCAGCTACATTATAGTAAAAAAAAAAAAAAAAAAAAATCATTTAACTTATTTCAAGATTTATATTGAAACTGTAAAGTTATTAATCATGATAAAACAGTTAATTCAAGAGAAAAAGTTTTCAAAATAAAATTATCAAAAAGAATTAAAGAGTTTTATTGAAGATGTTTTTTTTTGTTTCTTTAAGAGTAAGTAGGAAAGAGTTCCTGAAGATTTATGGAATGTTGTCAAACTTATAATTAAAATTTGGGGAAAGAAATTAAAATAAAATGTGGAAAATAGATATAACAACAAAGTAAAAGGAACAATCGTATTTTTCTTAAACTCAGATTTCTTTATATCATATTCTGGAATCTTTTCTAATAATTTATGTATAAATACTGAGGATATTTCAAATGAACTTTTCCATTCAAACTTTGGTCATCTTTTCTTTTGATCCATTAATCTTAGTCATTTTATTCCCTTTGGTTATTATTTCCAAAAACTGATCAATTATAATCTATATAATCAGTAATTGTCAAAAGTTTTTGTTTTGTTAAAGTATATATACTGACAGAAAATAAAAATTGCAACATTTTGATTTGTTCAAGATTAAAATGTACAGGTAATACAATAAACAATCACATATAGAAATCAATATGCACATAGGTTACAAAATAATGATGTTGTCAATAGACAACAAGGAGGCACGGTGGAGTAATGTATAGCAGCTCAGATTTAGAAATCAGAGAGCCAAATTTGAATTCCAATCAGATCTATTACATTCACTTATGTGCTAATATCCTTGAGAAAAGGTATGAATCCTCTTCTCCCCCACCCAGCTATGGATAAATAGCAGGACAGACTGGGTTCTATAGCCTTGGATGGCAACTGGTCTACCACAGAAAGAAATGGCAACCTACTGCAGGAAAAATATCTGCCTTGTCAGTCGTGTATCGAAAGATACATTATCGCCTAAGCATGTATCACGGATGGTACAGAACTAACTGAAATAGACAACATAGTAATACACAATATATCCTCCTTTGATATTAAAAGAAGTTGGTACCCTTACAAATATACCATCATAAAGATACCATGCATGTTTAATAGGAGACACAGGCCTGGCAATTGTGCTAGCCAGATAAGATATCAGAGTATACCGAGTAGCATAGACATCATGTGGGCAGGCATTATTCTGCTAGAACAGCATTTCACCTTTCTGTTGCAGGAATGGTAATAGAAAGGATTGAACTATATTCAGGACATACTTGACACTGTTCAATATACCCTCTAAAAACATCGAAGGTGAATGAGAATGATAACACAGCATCTCACATCAAGATACCACAGATCTACCACAGAGAGAGAGAAAAAAAGAGAGGAGACAATCATCATTTGTATAAAGTAAATCCTGCTCTCATCACTGAACACTACAGAGCACTATTTGATCCATTAAGTGAACCTTTCAAGACATGTCAGTGTACAGTAAGTGGAAGTCCAGTTAAAGGCAGTAAGTAAAGAATTCTTTGTAGCTCATGTTGACATTCATGGAGCAATATTTCCTCTGATTTATGCTGCAGACCACTGGTGCCTTTGCAATGAATTGATCTTGGGGAGTATCTGTACTACATGGCCATCTAGAAGGAACAGGAAGAATATTGAATAGTATAAGAATATTGATTTGATCACTGTTGACAGCATCAAAGTACCACTGACACATCACACCAACAATTCTATGAAAATAACCAGCCAGCTTTTTAAAGGACCACAATCTGGCCCTTCTCAGATGACTTGAATAAAAGAAGCATGTGTATGTCCCTGTGGCATGAAACCTGATAGTCCTGGATTTATCTTCAACCTTATGTATCACCATCTAAGGCTTAGACATATCCGATGTACTATTATGAGTGTGGCCAAAGACTTTGAAAATGGCATTAGAATATCTGGTAACGTGTACATAACCAATTTTGAACTGGATTTATTATCATGTTACAATTTCATTTTCCTTTAATGTAGGTACAGAGTCAACAAAAAACAATGGAATTTTTGACACTTAATCAAAGCCTTTATTTTTATGTCAATCTTTTCTGTTCAGTTCTTAATAATTTGGATAACTTAGTTTAAGTTAGTGAATAAATATTTCACTCGTATCATAATAGATATATGCAAGTTCATTAAACTGCCTTCAAATATTGTTCTAGAAAAGTTACATTAAACATTCATTACTGTTACTCAATCAACAATTAATACTGAAGGATTTTGAAATTTCCTTTCGTTGGCTAAAAACTACAAAATGTGTCATTTTCTAAACTGATAATGATGCTGTTTCAAGTAATGAATTAAAAGAAGCAAAATAAAAATGCAATAGCTGCTCCAACTTATTAATCACAAACTGGATTAATTATTAGCTTTTTAATTTCATTCGGAAAGAATTTAATGAATTTGTCCATTCTCAAAAATGAAAATTGGGAAAATTCTTTTTATGAAAATCAAAATTATGTTCATTTACATTTCCTCTGTAAGTAAAATGCTTTAAGGTTTTTTCCTTTACTTATTACCTATCCTAGAATATGTGTCTCATTTTAAATTCTTCAGAACAGGTTTACCAGAGGTTATGGAAAAAATTATATAACAAAAAAAAAAATAAATAAATAAATAAATAAAAATAAAAAATTACTTTTGAAAATTTGTTGAAGAATATTTCTTCCATGAGCAGCTAAAAGTAAAATTTATCTGCTACAGCACTAGATACATTACTGACAAAGTTATTTTTAACCTTAATATAAGTTCAGTGAAGGAGCAAGAAGAAGAGACTAAGCATGAACTAAAAGAAGACAGAATGCATGGTCATCAGTAAAAGGATGAGTCCGAAATGCGATTTACAGATTGGGGAGACTAAAATCAAACAGATACGGAAATTTAAATATCTGGGAAGTGTTTTGACAGAGGATGGCAAGTGCGACGCTGAAATCTGAAGACGTATTTGGATGGCCAAAGATGCATTCCAAAAGTTAGACAGAGTATTACAAGACAAGATGATTTCTTTGGTAACAAAGAAAAGAGTACTGAGCTGCTATGTGACATCTGTCCTCCTTTACAGCAGTGAATGTTGTACGGTCTCCTCAAAAGATGAAGAGACTTGAGGTGGCGGAGGCATGGTTCTACAGAAGGATGCTAAGGACATCATGGACCAAGCATGTGAGCAATGATGAGATTTTAGAGAGGTTGCAAACAAGGAAGAGGCTTATACTTAATATCAGGAAGAGGCAGCTGAAATTTCTGAGAAAGTAAGGCTTGGAGAATCTGATACTAACAGGTTGAATAGAGGGAAAGAGAGACAAGGGAAAACAACTTATGACATTTGTAGAGCATTAAGCAAGTTGATGACAGAACATGGCCTGGGGCAAGTAGCAAAGGGACAAAACTTATTGAGAGCAACAAGGGATAGGGGGGGAAGTGGAGAGTCATGATTGTTTACATCCTGAAGGGTCATGGCACATAAAAGAATATATGCTTTTCTACAATTTGAAAAAGGCTCCTAATGCTTAAATAAAAAAAATAAAAAAAAAAAATTAAACTAATGACAATTACCTAAAAAGTCTATTTTCTTTTACAGTAAAGTTGTCATCTGACCATACTCTTTACCTAGCATCAAACAAAAATCTTCAAAAGTGTACAAATGACGCGCCTACTGTAAAGAGATTTGTTATCATCATTATTTTTTGTTCCTATAAAACTTCATTATTAAATGTAATTTTATAAACTTTGTTTTACTCAAAATGTTCAAAGGAAAAACACTCAATACAAGTCAAGGTAAATAATCGCAAATTTTAAAAATTCTGTAGAATATTACATGTAAATATTAATTCATCATGAAGCTATTTAATTTTTTTAATATTCTGAATTTACTGGCTAAGGTGATGATGTTGTCTTAGCTTATTAAACAAAGAATACAAATATTTATATACATTTATACTACAAAACACTGAAAATTATTTGTCATTTAAAAGATTTTTAATAAAGTAATTTATTAATTCTGCTTTAAAATTTGTGCACTAGTAAAAATATGGAAATTTTGTATAGAAAGTGCATTTATACTTTATAATAAAAATTCATTACACGAAATGAAATTGCAAATGTTGTCAAATAAATTGACAGAGATATTTTAATTCTGTTTTTTCCTTCATTCCTTATTATGTACATTACACTAACATTGCCTCAGATAAATAATGAGCCATTCCTATTTAGTTGCAAGGATAAACAAAAGGCAAGATATCAAAGGTGAACATTGGTTTTAGGGAAAGGAGAGGGAAAAAGAAAGAAAACAGAGACGGCAATAACACTTGTGTTTAATATCTGCTTCAGTGAAATGGAAAACCTTGTCAATTTTAAATCTTTTCATTTGTATTCACTTCTTTAAATAACCTACAATCATAGATTATGATTGTTATTACAATATTTGGTTGAAGTTGTTATTCTCAAATATTTAACAATGCAATGAGGGAATTTTCACAGCTATTTTATAGTTGTTGAACTTGCAAGGAGCTTATTTATTCATTGAATATTATGATTGATCAGAATATTCAAATTAGGAAAATTGTGAAATTTTCACAGGTACTGCTAGTTTTTATTAGAATTTTATAGGCTAATATCAGATTTAATAAAGAACGTTAATATCAGATTTAATAAAAATACAATGAGAAATATTAGGTAGCATTCCTTTTGCATTCCACATTTCTTAATTTTGTATAAAATTAAAAATATACCTGAGATGAGGTATTATGTACACTATTTACAAGGACACATGGCACAGTGGATAAAGGCATTGGTTAGATCCAGTGACAGGACCCAAAGAGTGTGAGTTCAATACCCCGGTAAAGCAGTGGAGAACTTGGAGAGGGGAATTAACAGGAGATAACTGACATCCATTAAAAACATGGCACGTGGAACTAGAACTGTCTACCCCAGTGAGCAAAATAAAGGGTTCAGTTTGACATCCCAACCACCTGAAGAAGGCCGGAGCATACAACAGCCGAAACATTGTAATAAATATGGCGACAAAGATGAGGACAATAGTCCAAATAATGTAAATAGTATAAAAAATATGATCAGAGAATAAAGTAAGAGAAAAAAAAAAAAAAAAAAAGCAATAATGATTGTTTTATTCTTACTGAAATCAACTGTTGCATAGAATAGTCCTTGCTAAAGGAAAAAAAAAAAGAAATCATGGTTAAGAAGTCATTAAAGCTTGAAATATGGCAATTACATACTTAATATAACAAAGTAAAAAAGCAAAACAAAAAAAAAACTGATTGATGATATACTTGAGTCATTAATTTATAATAGAAGAAAAAAAAAGTATTGGCCAGATTTGGACAAGTGAGAAACTTAAATTTGGAAAGAGTCCAAAAGATAAGAGATAAAGTAGAAGAGAGAAATGGAAGGTCAGTGAATTGAAGCCGTGATGTGAAGAGAAATGAAAATTATCTTCTATAAAGACTGCAGCCAAGTCTTTTGTGTGCCAAGTATTTAGATTAAATTCATTTGTTTATTATCCAGCATACACCAATCTATACACCCAAGTACTAAGAGTCAGATTAGACCAAAACTGGAGCATGGTTGCCATATCTGGGCTGTCGCTGCTCAATCCTTATCTTTTCAGAATTCAGAATAAGAATTCAAAATCATTTTTGGTTTTGGAAGACTTATTTTCCACTCTGCAACCTCTTTTCTTACAGATACAAACATTCTAAGTCTATTGCTATTTCAATGACAAATGTTCAGATAAGAGTTTCATTCTTTAGTTACACAAGTCCAGACCTTTATAGCTAGAACACTGTGCTACTTCTACAGAGTTAAAACACCCCCATATTCCTAATACAAGAAGAAAATTGCACTCAGGCAGCTTTTTGCCCACCAAGAACTGCTACTTTGTGAAACACATTCTCACTACCCTGACTATTACAATATTAATCTCTTGACAAGTGTCAATCATTACTTGACTTCCCTATGCTCAAAATCTTCATTCACAACACAAAAACAACAACAGCTGAACTGCTATGAAATGATTACACTCATCTATATAATAAATGCGAATGTCAATGTATCACCATGTCACTTTTTTAACTTTACTCCTAGAGGCTGTAGTCCAAAATATACCCTTTTTGAATCAAACCAACACTGTGAGCAAATTAAAAACATTCCAGGCTGGATCCAAACCCGCAATCCTGAAATTTGGGATTTCCAAGTTTTCATTACTGCAATTGCTTTTGGATTTCACTATCTTGGCTTCTAAAAAAACAATTGAAGGGACGCAACTCTCTAACTTTCAATAGCTCATGTTCAAATGAAAAAAATTACTATTCTCAAAAATAAAATTGTCCATGTTTTCAACTTTACTCCTAGAAGCTGTAACCCAACATATCATAACATTTTGGAATTAAGCCAACTCCGTGAGTAAATTAAAAACATTCTGGCCTGGATCCAGACCTGCAATCCTGAAATTTTGGATTCCCAAGTTTTCATTACTGCAATTGTTTTCAGCGATTTTTTGCACAAATTTTTTTGTATGATAATTTTTATAACTTGGGAATAAATTTGGGAATAATCAAAATTAATTGCAAAATCCAGCAAAAGTCACACATGAAATAAAAATAATTGTTTGTACAGAAAGTAAGGACCTACATACATCAAGTTCTCTTTAACTTAAGTGGCAGCAGAAGAATTATCGTTGAACTTTTAAAAGGTAAGCTTAAGTATTAATGCAATACTTAAATGCAGCAATCAATTTTGAGTTCTTCTGTAGTTTATTGTTGCCTATCGCATCTACTCCTCCCTACCTACCTATTGTGATGAAGGCCTAATCAAGAGCCCTCCACAGGAGCTAGCTTAAAAGCTGCTCTATCGGCAGCATTTCAGCTAGTATATAATATTATCTAATAAATTCAATAACACTTTAGAAAATACTGCTGTCTTGATTAAATAGATAGAAAACAGAAAATCAAGTATGAAGCTAATATTTCACAGAAAAGGAGTGACATTTAAAAAAATTTTCAAACATCCCAATTTCTTAAATTATAAATTAATATCAAATTACATTTTCAGCAAGTTTCTAAAAATTACATATCATGTATTTGTAAAATATAATGTGGAAACGATAGATAAATATAATGTGGAAATGATAGATAAAAACCTCCTTCTATTGCTTCCGTCTTTCCTATGTTGATACTGAGAATTTTACTGTAAATATATTTTCATGTACAGCTATGCTTTGCGTGTGTGTTTCTAGTTAACTGCCTCAATATTTTCAATAAACAATCCTTCAAACCAGTCTTGAATAAAGTTCCCTGCCTTCTTTGCTAGTTGATTCATTATCTGCTCAGTGTTTTCTTAAAAAAAAAAAAAAAAAAATTCAGCATTTAATTCATATCATTTTTATCATACATTATGATAAAGCTGCAAACATGTAAAATATTTTCTTGCAAGTATCTCAATATCATTACATTCATAAATACTATATAGATATTACAAAAAAAAAAAAAAAAAAAAAAAATCAATATGTCACTGTTTTATAGAATTGATGATAAAAAAAATGAATATCATAGACAGAGCTTAATTTGCTTTCAGTTGACTTATGGTGTCATCAAAAATAGCAATAGCTTCTAAGACATAGTAATTGCATGATGCTGTGTATATTATATATTCATTATAAAATCTAATCATTTTAATAGTTAATCACAGTATTTATTTGTGGTGTTCATTTTTACCTAAAATACAAATATCTGACCATTAACAGGGTTGATAAAAGCTGAAAAAAATTTGAAAAGAATGCCAAGTCCAACTATCAGTGTCAAGCATTTTAAAAAAGAATTTCTTTTCCTTATTTGTAAAATACATTTTATTTAACATCTGGTGACTGGAATTTCAAACCAAACTCTTTATTTCATTGACCAGGGTAGAATGTTCTAGTTCCACGTGCCATGCCTCTTCCAAATGCCTCCGTTATTTCCCTTTAACTCAACTTTCCAAGTTTTGGTTAACCAATGCTGTGACCTGGTATTGAACTCAGAATTCTTTGAGTCTAGTTACTGAATCTAACCAACGTTTTTATCCACATGGCCCAGTTAATAAAAAGCAGAGAGAAAATAAATATCAATATTATACCCAGTATATTAAAGCAGTATAGTGTAGCATATGCAAGCAAAGGGAAAGCATCAAGTAGCCACACTGACATAATGGTAAGAATTTAGTTTCAATCAAAGAATATCTAAAAGCATCAAAAACTATAAAGTATCATGATGAGAACTTCAAAGAATGCTCAGCCTTTGCCATTTTATGTTTTGTCACACTTGCAGCAATCACACTTATACATGAAAGGATTCTACAATTCAAGTTTTATTTTTTAACTAATAAACTTGTAGCACAAACTCAGATGTAAGGTTTGCAATAAATATAGTGTGTATTATTTGCTACTTTCACAATTATTTGAGCTCTTTATTCATGATGAGTAACAATGCATATAAGACAGATCAAGAAAGAATAGTACTTTCTTTCACTTTTCTGTCTGCCATTGTAGGAGGTGATACTGATATAACTGTAGTAAAAATGATTGGTAATGAAATCTGACAGAAGATTGGATTCATGCCTTTACATAAAATACTGGTGAAAAACTGACATCAGCAGCTTATGTCAGTTTACTATTTTCATTGTTGATGCTATTTTGCATTCCCAATCATAAGTTCCCACCATCCAGTTTACTTAAGAGAATATTCCCTAATTCTAAATGAGAAAAAAGTATTGATATTTAACACTCAATCAGAAGAATCTCACAAACATATTTTTTGTTTCTTCTTACAACATACTTTTTTTTATTCAAATGCAGAAATAAAAAATATTAACAGAGCTTCTTTCTGTATTTGCATATCTATTTATTGGATAAGGCCAGCTTGTGCACAAGGATATATTTCTGGAACATATAGCAACAATCAGACATATACTTAATGACCAACTGGCTATAGTTAGTGCTCTATTTATTACAACCACCTTTTCCCTCTGTTCCTTCTTTAATTAAATATGGTAAATGTGATGCAAAATTAGATAGAATAAAAAAAAAAAAAAAATTAAAAAAAAACAGCTAAGAAAAGAACGCCTAACAATAACTTTTCTCATTAACACAGCAAATTTTATCAAAAGATAATAGAAATTGTTAGTTTTTTGTCTTTTTAAATTAAGCATTTGACTGGACACCATAAAAAGAAAGAAAAAATAATGACAGAGTAGAGAAGCGAATATTTCAGGTTAATACAAGAACTTTGGCAGAAATGTTTCTTTTAATGAAAGGATTGGTTTATTTTTGAGCCTAGGGTGTGGTTATAGACATTTTGGACAAGCCCTTCACTTGAAAATGTCTATAAAGGAATTATACCTAAAAACAGCAAAAGTTATTCATTGCTCCGAGTTTTATCCACCTGCTCAAGCAAGTGGAAGGTGTACAACAAAAGAATAAAAGGAATTCAACCAGAGAAACTTTGCTTCCTCACTCTACCTCACTATTAACTATTTTTCATTCTGTTTTTTTGGGGGTTTTTTTTTTATCAGTTTTATTTTCTTTCTTTTTATTTTTCATTCTTCTTTCCTAATTTCTTCATTTTCTTTTTATTGCTTTCTTCAGTTTTTGATTTTCATTTATTTTCCTTTCCTTTCTGTTATTTCCTTCCTTTTCTGTCTTTTATTCTAGCCACAGATTTGTGCCACATACAAGCCTGGAACATCCTTGTAGAATACCGACACCTAAAAAGATGAATTAGCCTCTGCTTATACCGAAGAAGTAATATGGTTGTGAAGATAGAGCCAATTAGATTATGCACAGTCTCCCTCTACATTATGGACATTCAGCTGGCAAGGATTTGCAGTTATGAGCAGTTTTATTTAATACACCCCCCTCCCTTAAGTTACAAAGAAACAATTCTATCTGACATCCACCTGGATAGAGAGAATGCATCATAAGAACCATCTTGCCTTTCAGTTTGTCTGCAGCACATGCTTCTGTTAAAAAAAAAAAAACATTTTTAGAGGCCTTCAGGATTTTAAATACAATGTCAGATTCTATTATATAAATTAAGGTTTTCACAACAAAATTGTTATTAAGTAACCAATGAAAGAAATTTCAGGATACATTTATATTTATGTAAGAAATATACTGTATGAGTTTGTGGTTATATATACTTATTAAAAATATTCATAACTTGCTTTTGGAGTGTCAGGTTTTATTATGCAAACAAACAAAATGCAATGTAAATTTTTCAATAGAAACCTCAATTAACAAAATATGCTGTATACCTGAATAAATTATCGTTTTATTATTTGATATGTGAATAAATGTTCATTGACATTCTATAGTCTTTTATTGATTGATTTTAACTTTTCTATTGTTTTGACTTTAAAATTACTTTCAGCAGTTTTTTTTTATTTTTTTATTGTTTTTGTTTTTTCATATTTATATATATATATATATATATATATATATATATATAAATAAAATGATGAACCACAATTTTTATAATTGTTTAATAGCTGTAAACCTGGAAGTCTTCCCATCCATTAATTTGGTTTCTTTGGAATGTTTTTTTTACGTACTTTTCATGTACTTCTTCACCCAACTTACATATTTCTCTTTATGATGTTTACGTAAAAGTTGGTGGTTTCAGTTCTTTTGATATCTTCAGCCAATGTTCTGCATTTTTACTTTCTGTTTACATTCACAATACTCACCAGCTTCTTCAAATATTTTCTTGTTGGTCAGTCAACATTTTCGGCTTCTTAGCCTTTGAAATTTCCTCAAATCTCTTTTGGCTGGTATTCTTAAAACCATTTTTTTTCTAGTTCTAATCTTGTTAATATTTTCAAATTTTTTTTTTATTGTTCTCTGATCTCTGTTCAGATTTTATGCAACTTCTTATATTGGTTTCTCATTACTTAATAACTTCACAATATCTTGCTTCTCTTTTGAAACAACATCTTTGTTGCAATGTAAGATCTGATATTAATAAACAAATATCAATAATTATGCTCTTATGTAATATATATTACCAATATAATGAACAGCTCTTTGATTACATAAGATCAAATAAGTTATTGTAAATATTTCTAATATGAACAAAAATTATAAACTGGAATTTATATAATTATATCCTGAAAATTTTCACAACATCAATTGTTTTATTTTTTTATGAATCTGTTCTTTTATAGTAAACTATGATAATGTATATAAAATACAAATATATAAAATCTGACAGTGTAAATGTATTATAACATCTGCTCCATATTAGGCTTCTGAAAATTAGCTCACTTCACTTTTCTGTGGAGAATTAAGAAGTTAAAAATACGAACAAGCAAGAAGTAACAATTCTCAACCTTTGGGCTGGGATCAAAACAAAGATTGTACTAAGAGAAGTGGTGGCCAGTGTAATATCAACACCAGTGTGACAAGACTGGACAATTTTTGTCTTTAGCCGATGTGTACACGTATAGGCACCCCATAGAAAAAAAAGACCTGGTGTCAGATTCCACCTTAATGGGGAGGTCAGGTAAATAAAATCAAGTAGTTATGGAATTAACATTTTTTCTTTTGTCCAAATCCTTCATTATTTTTCCATCAGTCAATCATCATAAATTGAGGTCTCTTTGCTTAGCATTTCAAATATCAACATCTTTGACAAGTGGGTAAAAATCTTAAATAGCATCGTTTCATTAATTTATCTTAAATGTTGATCCTGTTTTTTTCTTATAATAGGTTTTTTTTTTAAGTGAATCATAATATTCAAGCCCATATGTACCATTTTGCTCCATTACCTTTTGCCATCTTTGAGGCAGTTTCAGGATTCCAGCCTCTCAGAATTTGGCATCTTTCTGATTTTTTTTTTTTTTTTTTAACCAGTCTTGAAGGGAATTGAAGTTCTTCCCATTAAGAAATAAGTTATAATCAAAAGGTAAAATGTCAGGTGAATTTAGAGAGTCTAGTAAAACATCTCTGGTAAACTGTGCCAATTTCTGCTGGGTTTGCAAAGAAACAATGCCCGACATTGGTCTGATGGAAGACAACACCTTTCCAATTGACTAATTCAAGAAACATTTCATCCATCATCATCATCCCCTCAACTTTTGTAATCATAGGGTGGATATGAATGCAGAAGCCACACTAACTCTTTTCCACAACGGTCTATTAACAGCAGCCATCAGCAATTCCGGTACAGTCATACCTGTCCATTTTTTGATGCTGTCCAACCAGTTTTTGTGTTGGCATCCTCTCCTACATCCACCTTCAATGGTGTCTTGGATGATGGTTTTACACAGACTTTTGTGCCTTGTAATATATCCAAACCACACCATTTTTCTCCGTTTAACAGCGTCAAGAACAGGTTCCTGTGTCCCACAAAACCTTCAACTGTTTTCCACACAAACTCATTTGTTTTTTGTTTCCAACAGAAAATTCCAAGGAGTTTTCTCATGCATTTGTTCTCAACTGCTTGGATTCTTCTCTCTGTTTCTGCCAACAGTGTCCATGTTTCACATCCATATAGGAGAATGGAGACTACCAGAGATTTGTACAGTCTGTACTTTGTTTGAAAACTGATATTGCTCCTCCATATTCTTGTCAATTTAAATATTTCATCAATAGGTGCCTTTAATTTTATTTCATATTATTTTGCTATCAGAATAGCAGTTTCTAATGTTAAACAAAATGCCTCATAAATATTTTAAATGAAAGTCACTACAATTAAAATTTTAGTAATCTAAATGATCTTCTCCAGCTGGGACATTTTATAAAAAAAATGATATCAAATGCGGCTTTATGTACATAAAGTTATGAAAACAATACCATCACCTGTTGGATATCACGAGTTGAATAAGAAACAATTTTTAAAGCAGAAAGTAATGTTTAAATTTACTTTTTTTCACACTTAAATAAAATTATATTTTGTTAGAATTCCCCTTGCCATGAGCATGTATGAAAAGTTTCTTTCAAACTGAAGATGAGGGTAATTTTTAATGACATTAAATTCTTTTGGCTATCCAGTTGTTTTTCTTTTTTTTTTTTTTTTTACTTACCATCATGAACACAGAGTTAATATATTATGTGTTTCTTCTGAATGAAGAGACACCTGGTGCCAGTCTTCTGCTTTCTCCAAAAGCTACATTTGTCAACAATGTCCTCTTTAGAATCAACTCACTATGATGTCTGGTCTTCTAGGACTCTCTAAATACCATTTCTGCCAAAACTCTCCATTTTCATCAGGTCAAATAAGAACTAGCTACTAAATATGAATTCATTTTATATTGGTCTATACAATGTTAGTGAAAAGAAAATAATAATGAATAATGCAAGTTGACTAATTTACCTTTCATGAGAAAAGATAAGATCAGATTATTTTAATTATATTTATTCTAAAAAGAGAGAAATCCTGTAATCTTTTTCTTTTTAATCATTTCATCCCAAGCAAGACAATAAAGCCACTAAGATGCAAGGAGTTACTGAGTGTTAGAGAATATGAGAAAAATATACTATTAAGGAGAGAAAACAATAAAAGGGACAAGAATTAAGACAGAAGGTAATAATTGATATTACGTTTAAATTTTTGAAGATCAAGGTTGACAGGGAAGCAAGAAGCTGAAAGAGTTTTACAAGCAAGAAGTGCAATAGAAGAAACTGTTAGCAAAACTTACATCTAACCATTTCAACTGTAAAATGATGAGACCTAGCTGCCAATCTAGTGTCATGCTTAATCTCAAAGTCTAGATACCATAGCAGAAAATTCATCAAAAGTATTACCTAAAAGCATTTATAGAAAAGACACAGGAAGCTACATTACAGCAGTGGGAAAGTGACTGAAGCTGAAATGCTAGGTTTCTTTGGATTTTATCAAGAATCTCTAAATATATAGCAGAAGCCCCAAACCAGATGTGGCAGCAACATTCAAAGCAAGAATGAAGGGTAGACTTATGAATATGTAAGATAAATTCAGGCTAGAAAAATTGTCTAGCTTGACACAGTGAACCAACTTTCTTAGCTGCAGACTTAGCAATTGATTCAAAATACACTTTCCACTTTATATCAGTGGAAAACATTAACTGGAGAAAGTGCAAGGAGTCACTCCCCTGTAAGTTAGCATCAGCCATACTGATGGAATGTGAAAAGGATTCTCTCAGATGATTAAAAGAGCAGATTCATTTTGGAGGTGTTAAAATTAACAAGCCACTCCTTGACCCATTTAACAACAGATTGTTAATCTGAGGGATTAATTTACTTCAAGAAATATTGGAACTTACTCTCTTGTGTCTGTCAAAGAAAACAGGTAGAAATACATCCAAATTAAATGTTGGTAACCATTTATTGCAAACATTACCTTAGCTGCTTTTGCAATTCCTTGAATCAACTATATCTGAATATTAAGAGCAAAATAAATTATGAAAGTTATGTCAGGAAGAGCAGACAATACATACGAATGTATGGAAGAGTTTAATGAACTTTTAGAAATGCTCTCTCCAAACTTCAACAATTTGCCACAGGTAACCTGGTTTGTAGCTGAAGCATGAAAATCTCACTACATAGAAATCAGCATTTAATGATTTTTTCCTCTTCACTTAACAAGTCCTACGATAGAAGTCATTTTGAGATCAACATGTATGGAAGGGTGCTGAAAAGTGCTCAGCTCAATTAAAAAGTTTTTCCTAAAAAATCATTGATGATTAATCAATTGGTTAAATTTTGTGGATCCAGCCAAGATATTTTCATACAACCCAAACCCTGTAAGAGACATTTTGTTTTTAATATCGTGTCCAAATATACCTATACACTATATTGGCAAAGTGTATTATTCAGTCTTAGATTCAAGCTATAATGGCAAAATTTAGTTTAATGTCTATGTCTTTCAGATAATATTTTACTTTAGTGCTTATGTGTTTCAGATGTAGACATTAAAGTGAAATGTTATCTGAAAGACAGACATTAAACTAAAATGTGGCCTTTCAGATAACATTTTAGTTTAATGTGTATGTCTTTCAGATAATGTATTTTTAAATCATTCTAAAATTTATGTTTAAGAAGCTGGTACAATGCAGAAGATGTGCTTAATATCTTAGGAAAGTCAAAAGTCATACATGTTTAAGATGGGAGTCATTTCTTTTATATTGTTAAAGAAGCAATTTCAACTGTACCAAGTTCACTGAAATAAGCTTAAAATTTTACATTGAAAAATTCTAAAATTAAAAAAGATTAAATTAAAAAATTACGTTGGAAAATTTAAAAAATAAATGTGAAAAGTCATTCCATTATGTTTCAAATCTGACAAACACCTAAAATTTAAGATTTGATTGAAATTCACTAATCTCAAAGATGTGCATGTTTCAAAAAAACCCTCTCAAAATGGACAAACAGATAACATGATTTTTGTTAAATAACCACCAGGTGTCATTTAATGAAAGTTACCAAAAATAAAAAAAATAAAAATAAAAAATAAACAAATTAAAAAAGATAATACCCAAACTCCTTGCCATAGTAATTTCATAAAAACTGTTTTTTTTTATTATTATTTAGAGGAGAGAGAGAGAGAGTACAGAATTCATTTCTCGGCAATCCCCCTTCCTTTCCATTACCACAGCTCTTCATCAAATGCTAGCAGGGCAACATCTCAACCTCGTTTAATGGAAAAATATTCAACCAATCAAAAGTGCTACCCACCTCCTTTTGATTTTCAGTTATACTTTATTTTACAAGTTTTTTTAAGGTTAAAAAAAAAAAAAAAGATCTATTTTTGGGCAGCATTTGTGATTGAAACTTTTTATTAATTTTTTGATATAACAATTGGCCTCAAACATCATTGCTGCAAAAATGATCTTTGTGTTTCCCTTGCAAAACCTTAGAAAGAACTTGGAAGCCAAAATATTTTAAATTGCAGTTTTGAGTGTTTCTTTGAGTTTTAAACCAAACTTGAAATCAAAAACAGTTTCCATTTTAACTTCTCATATAAAAAGGAAAAAAATGACAAAAAATACTTCAGTAGCAGTGTGTTCAGATTTTTTAATATTTTTTTTAAAAACTCTTAACCATATCACAAGTAGTAACTTTATAGAAATCACAAGTTGTTTTCATTAATTGTTAGATTCAAAACAGATTCAATATGCATTGATTTCTCAACATGGTGAAACTGTATGAACCAAAATTAAAAATAAGGTTGACACACAAATATATTAGCAACTTGCTAATAAACAATTTAAAATATCAATCTTTATTTTATTAAAAGTTCTGAACTAATCCAAATTTAAATATGGTATACAGAATCACTGATAACTGTGGTGATGGAGAAATAAAAATAAATAAAAATTTCACCATCTCTAAAAACAGATAATAAAAATCATCAGGTAAACAAAGCCATAGTTCAACCAACCAATCTGAAATCTTTCACAACCAGGATGCAAGAAAAGAAATAAACAAATAATAAGACCAAAATTTCACCATCTCTAAAAATAAAAAAGTGCCACTAACCAATCAAAAAGCTTTCACAACCAGGATATAAAGCCATAAACCAATGAGAAGTGAGCAGCCTTTTCAAAGCAGATTGATAGTTGTTTATATAAACAGACAAAAAGCAACCAAAATCAGAGTCAATAAATTTTGTCCATTCTCCAATACTCATCATAATATACCAGAGATTAAATATGACATTTGTACAACCAGCTGTTGATTTTAGATGGCGAAACCATTTCCTTGCTACATTGAAAATAAACATACCTTCCTTCACCACACTGTCAAGCAGTGGCTATTATATATATATATATATATATATATATATATATATATAACTTCCACCAGGGCTCTTTCTTTGTCTCATTCTCTTCTGTATGTGCCAACAAAACCTTCACCTCAACCATAAATACAAGCAACTTGTTGGTTTGTTGTTAATATATAAAATAATTATTTTACATTTTAATAGCAAACCAACAATTTTAAGCATTTAGATAAAAAATGTAATCCATAAAGATTGGATTTTGGATTTTATCTAATATTTTTATTATGGTACACTGAACACAACAGCATAAATTGTAATCACATGTACAGGAAAATATTACTAATACAGAGTCAGGTATTTCAATAAGTATTTCCATTGAAATGAAAAATGAAATTCTTGCACTTTATTATAATCTTAATTATTTTCACAGTAAAGTAGGAAATCTGCTCCATACACCTGATCAAGATTCTAACAAGAAAATTTTGCATATAAAAAAAAACAAACAAACCAAAAACAAACTTACTCTTGATTTACCAAGTAATTTACAAATTTGCAGCTCACTAATAAGATTATCTTATCTTTACATATGTCTCAGGAACATGTTGGCTAATTTGAGCAGATCCAATTTTGACTTTCAAAGAAAAAAAAAACAAAAAGGAATAACCAGATATAGAAATACAGAAAATTATTTGCTTATTTGAATCTCATATCTAAAGAGTTGAGAGTAAAAAGAAATGTCATGTAGACTTTTAGCCAAAAAAGATAGTTCCATTTTTGTCATCAGATGGAATTAGAAACATAACTAACATTTTAACTAACTTCATTCAAAAAGAATGCATTTCATTTTATTGAAACTGCTGTCATATCAGCAAGCACTTTCATAAAACTTTTGTCAAAATTGACATTTTTTGGATTGTCTTTAATGAAGATGTAAGAAAAACATTTATATTATACATATTTTTTTATCTTAAGAAATATAAAAATGCAATTCAGATACAAAAATAAAATCAATTTATAAAGAAAATACTATAAATGATTAAACAGTAGTTTACAAAGTTTGATGCTAGATTTTTCTCACTGAATATTTCAATATTAGATAAACTAATTGAGTTAGATAGCAATCAAAACATCATTTGAGTAGAGTCAATATGACATGTACTCAAAATATTCAAATCAACTGATGAAAATCATTTGTACCAACTTGGTTTTTTTATAGTTTCTTCCATCTATATGTAACTTTTCTACTTAAACAAAAAGATGTACCATTTTTTAAATAAATTATGACAGGGAATAAAAAGCCAAGACTCTACAACAATAAGGCAAGTGAAATGAATTACAACAAACCAGACAAAAACATTCTAGTCATGTTCATTACATTCACTTACAAACTAATTCCCCTTAGGAAAGGTATGAACCCAACTCTTCCCTCTCCCCCCAGCTATGGGTAAATAGTAGGACGGACTTTGGTTTCTATAGCTTTGGGTGGCAACTGATATGGGAAAAGGAAAGCGGTTCAAAACTGTATGCAGCCCTAACAAAGCATATACTAGGCAGCTAAAGAAAGGATCGTTAACATTGACTAGATGATCCTAACAAGGGTTGATCCCTTATACAAATGGCTGGTCTTTATTCAACTGTGTATTTGATGGAATTGGAAAGTCTTAGGTTATAAGCTCCATCCAGAGAACCAAATCATTGATTAAAACAAGTATTGCTACTAATTAGATCAATCAAAAGTAACAATGAATTAAAAACATCCAAAATATTACATCAGTTTAATACTTGACTGTCAGTTTCTTTAGTGACAAGGTAAAAATTGTTACAACTTGGTTGGATAGCTTTCACCTATCCACCATTATTTTCAGGTTAGCATTTATGTTGATATTTTGAAAAAAATCTCTAGAAGACTGCAAATGCATCTAGTGTAGTACTTTATTGAGAAAGATAAATTCCAGGAGGATGGAACTATGAAGTTGAAAGATAACAGAAAGTAATAGTGCAAAGAAATAAATATGTTGTTAAGGAAAGTTAATGATGGAAAGAAAAACTTATTTTTAATTAATCAACTAAACAAACTTTTTGGACACACATACACACACATATATATATATATATAATAAAATATAGTTTTAAGGTATGCTATATTTATGGGTTAAAGTGATAGAGCATATGTAAATATAAAAGTGGACATTGAAGTTAACACCCGGAGGCGACAGACTGTTTCATGACAAACGCTGACAATTGCGTTTATCATGAAATAGACTGTTGCCTCTGGGTATTAAATTTAATGTGTCTCTCTCTCTCTCTCTCACACTCTATAATCTGATTAAATAAATTACAAACATTATGTCTGCTAATTTTTAGCATAATTCTTTCATATTCATGAATAATTGAAAGGATTATGCTAAAAATTAGCAGACATAATGTTTGTGATTTCTTTAATTAGACATGCCTAAAAGAGAATTTGCTGCCCACATTTGTGTGTGTGTGTGTGTGTGTGTGTGTGTGTGTGTGTGTGTGCATTGTAGTCAATACCCAGCAGTGGCAGTCCATTTCATGCTTAAACACAATTGTCAGGCCATGTACATTATGTTTTGGCTTGACTATATATACTGACCAGTAGTGCATTATGGGTAGGTCTATTGTATTATTCCAACTGTTATTTGGGTGGATATTAACAGTTATGCTTCAAATTATTCTAGGGTCTATTGCATGGAAATAATTGTGGATCTGAATGCAGTTTTGTGGCTACTTTATAGTGTTTAATTATTTTTTTTACTCATTTATTATTAATTATTTTATTATTTGTTGTGGTTATTATTATGTTTACTTGTATTCATTGTATTATAAAAATAAATAATAGAATAAATAAGTAAAATAAATTGATCCAAATCAATAAATATATTAAGTAAAATTAACAAACTATGAACACAAGTAAACATAATAATGACAATCACAACAACATGAAATAATAACTGATGAGTAAAAAAATTAACACTATAAAATAGCCACAAAACTGCATCCACAATTATTTCCACTCAATAGTCCCTAGAAAAATCCGAAACATGGCCATTCATCATCATCCTTCAACCTCCCTATAGTTGGTCGGAACTCCACTTACAATCCCTTTCCACTCTGCCCAGACCTGTACTACTGTTCCCAGATCTTTAATGTCCAACCTTAAGTCTCAAGCTATGGTGTCTGGGAAAGTCAAAGTTCCAAAGGATGCCATAGTAGTGATAATGTGACAATTTCCTTGTCCGCTCAGTGACAGTTGACAGCAAACTGTAATCATAATAGCCATTACTGCCCACCCAAACAACCATTAGAATACAATAAACCTACCCATAATGCACCACTGATCAGCATATATAAATAGTTGAGCCAAAACAAAATGCACATGGCCTGAAGATTGCATTTAAGCATGAAAAAGAATGTCACTTCTGGGTTTTGACTTCAATGTCTACATTTATGTTTACATACACTATCCGTGATATTGAGCACTTTAACCCAGAAATATAGCATACCTAAAACTATATTTTTATTTTTTATATATATATATATATATATATATATATATATATATATATAAGTGGGGAATGACTGTTGCTTTGTAATCCACAAAACTGTCATACTATGTTTATATGTTTACATTCATATCAAAAAATATAGACCAGATACACTTTTCATATTTGCATATATAACTCCATGATATATCTGTATAAAATGGTATAACTTATGTTTCTCATATCAACTATTTAGGTACCAAAAACATTTCAAATTATACCAATGGTCATGGACATATTTTTTAAAAATGCTAATACATATTGTAATTTTTGAAGTTCTAATTGCATCACTTAAATTCATAAAGTAAAAATTACTTTTCAGCACTTAAAGCAGGTTATCTGTTTTTGATGACAATTTTTGTCACCAAAAATTAATTTCAATTATACCATGATTGATGTCTGTAATTGATCTTTGTAATTAAACATCTTCCAAAAATAAGATGGGCACTATATATAAATATAGGATTCAACAAAAATTAATTAATAACTACTGAACTAGATTTTGAAAAATATTACTTCTTACTCAAAATATGGTGAAAACTACATTTGCTTACGGCCAACTAGGTTCAAAGGTTAAATTGGTATTGAGTCAGCTTTCTTTACTCATATCTGATAAAACACCAAACTAAAAGTTGACCAAAACCTTATATTATCCACAATAGCAAAAGTATATACCCAACATTAAAACAAAACACTGTTATAACTGAAAACCACATTTATTGTCTCCTTGTTGTGTGTGTGTGTGCATAAAGAGATTTATATAATTCTGTAAAGGTAGATTAAACTGTATAAACTAAGCTCCATCCTTAAATCCTTTGGAAGTATATGGTTACCTTTAAATCCCACATTCAAAAGGGATGGTTGTATTTAAATTTTATTTCAAACCACCATCCTTTCAGTATCCAGAGTTAGTTCATTGCCTTCAACATCAGAGAAGTCATCAGAGAAAGGTCATAAGCAAAGATCACTTTCCAGTGTAATAAATCTCCATTCTACGTTGTTTCTTAGATGGGAAACTGGATGATAAAATGAAATCTAAAGACACTCTGCAGCTATAGCAAGTATACCATATACAAGAGGTGTGGCTGAATGAATACAAAAGATTTGTAGGCCTTCTAGCAAAAGGGTCATTTACATTAGCTCAATCACTCTTTATAATCTCATTACCAAATTTCTTACAAGAAATTGACAGTAGATTGAATTTGCAAGATCCTATGTGTATATAGAAAAGAATATAAAAGGAGACAATATTAGTGCACTTAAGTTAAACTCAAGGAACAATGAAAAACTATATCCAAAGATGAAGTGAAAGAATCTACTATGGCAGACTATATCTGGAAAGAGAAATTATATGCAATGAATTTCAAATAATAGATAAAGAACATTGTAGGAGATGTAGAAAAAAAAAGGTAAGAAAATTAAAAGAATGTGTATATTCAGTCATAGCAATGGCTATTTTATATAGTGTGTTTTTTATTGCATGATATGGAATGATCTGAGAACATCTTCAAATATAAATTATGCAATAATCTGGATTGCACCCAACACCGAAAATAGAGTAACTTTTTATTGCTATCATTGCTATAAATGTTTTGAATTTTAGGGTTAGTACCTTTTTTTTATTACAACTAAAAACCCCAAAAGGCTGCCTTCTCTTCCTATACAGAGAATATATTTGAAAAAGTCTTCAAAATAGATATATTAAAATGGTGTTCTAACTAAGAATGAGTTTGGTTGTCAGAGTAACTCCTGCAAGACAGGTGTTTTCATTCTAAAAAAAAAAAAAAAAAAAAAAAAAAATCATTATTTGACTTCCTTGTCTACAAATAAGTATTTTCTCTTCCAATGTGCCATGTAATCCTTTCACTCCCATCACCAACTATTAGGCTATTAGTTGAAGATCATTTCCTTGGTCATTGGCAAGTTATAATATTTTGCTCAGACAAAAACATTGGTCACTGACCCTTGACAGAACCAACTCGCTACTGCTGGATTCAAACTTGAGATGGAAACATTGTTCCAAATTATCAAATAATAAAGTCTTCCAATTCCTGTTGAAGCATTCTTCAGTTAGATTACAATTGAACTAGGATGACAGACATACAAGAATGAAAAATAATGGTTCTTGAATTTCCTTAGAAACAAGAAAACTGCAGTATTTTACATTAAATTTCAACAGCAGATTTATTTATCAATATCTACATTGAAGGTCATAAATGAACTTAAAATATTAGCAAGCCAAATCCTAGCAGTATAGAGAATTTGTATTCATCTTACATATGTTAATGTTTACTCACCAGGTAGTGTTACAAATATCTGTTCATTCAAGAATTGATCATGTGACTAAGCAATGGTTACAATATGATAGAAATATAATCAGCTCATCACAGTGCCTTTTGTCTGCTTATATTGAGTATAAGCCAGATGCCTATTGTTTGAAAAACTAGATGTCCAAGACTTTTTTATAAAGAAGGATTTGGGATGAATAATATTTAAAGCAAATATAGTTTTGAGCCTATGCATAACTTCTAGTGACAAGTTTGAAGAATATCATTCACATCCAGCATTCCAATCTACTTAAGCAAAATTAAAAGCAGGTGAGGTCAGAGATTTAATTATGAATGGTTTAATATATTTTATTAAATTATTTGCTGGTTAGTAAACCTTACTATAGACTTCCATCAATTTCCAGCCAGTTTCATTTATTGCAGCTAATTAATGTTTTTAATTAGCTTTTTCAGCAATTTATCCCACTCCTCATTCAGATTTAACCAAAAGTTTTTTCTTTTGTTTTCTCCTGGCCCCACATCACAAAATATAATTTCATATCACTTATCACTTAATTCATTGGCTACTTAAAGCCTCAGAAGGTTAAGAGTTACTATCAGTCTGCTACATATGATAAAAACAAGGCAATTGCTTTTCTAACATTTCTCAGATTCAGGTTTTAGCAACTCATAAGTTCCACTGAATGCAGAATCTTTTCTACAAATAGATTCCATTTAAATTGTGATATTGAAAGTTGTTCTGAATATAGCCAGGACTTCCTTCCTTTTTGATTCTCATAAGAAATCTATTTCCATTGCCAGTGACTAATTAAAAAAGAGAAAGATAAATATTTAAATATTAACTAATGATCCTTTCTCTAATTTCCCATGAAACTCAATTCCCAAGATTATGAACTTTTCTGAAGGCTTATAAACAATGTACTATTGTTGGTTGATTACACAAGCAGTAATGAATGAAGCAAACTTTCTGTTATTGTGTGTTTTTTGGGGGGGGGTTTGTACTTTTTTTTTTTTAAAAAGTGATCTCATCAACACTTGACTATTAGACATTAAGAAAAGTCTTCCGTTTCACTTGTTTCTGTTTTTATGTCTGATATTTAATGAATATTGACAATCTTTTAAAGTTGATAATTAGCAAAGAACAATTACAGAAGTTTATATGGTCATGGATCAGCTTGCTGATGTGATTGAATAGGAATTAGCGTATTATAGAGAATGTGAAGCAACTGAGATATATTTTTATGTGCACATAGAGAATATCATGGAAATAGCATGATACAAATGAAAAGGTTTTTATAGTAAGTAGTAACTAAAAAAAAATTGTTACTAATAATCAGAAAGAGACAGCTAAAATAGTTGGTACATATAAGGAAAGAAGGCTCAGAGAATTCAACACTCACATAGGACATCACAGGCAAGAGAAGTAGAGGAATCCTGTTTGTGTAAATGGATGGAAGACTAAGTACAACAGAGAGAGGTAATAAAGAAGCAGGTACTGCTGAAGGAAACTTTTTTTTTTTTTAGCAATTATATATAACCTTAAAAAAATTGATTTACCTTTCAAACATTAACTGAAGATTATTCTTGGGAAGTGTATTTTGCTGAAACTGAAGTCGCTAAAATGTTGCAATCAGTCTTTTCCAATATATTAAAGATCAATGGGATAAACTTTTTACACCCTTCAAATGGAAGCCATTTGATAGTATTCAACACTAATTTATCAAGTTTACTTGATTTCTTAAATCTGCTTTAGTGGAATTTGTGCTCAGAAAATAATCATTTTCTGTAAATTATCATAGAATATTTCTGGAAAAGCATTTTAGATTTTTTTATTTTAAAATTTGTCTTATTTACTGAAAAACACAGAAAAATATAATCAGTTCATTCAAGTTACAAAATCTATTATATTTTTCATATAAATTTAAAAAGAAAAATAAATTCTTCAAAATTGTATTTACAAATACTTATGTTGAGAATATGAGTGAATACAAAAAAGTATCCAGCCTGACCCACTCTCAAAAATCTAACAAATTATCAAACATTGAAATTTATTTTTGAATCCCTCCTTTGTTAATTAATCACCTCAATAACAGAATTTAACAAAATTTATAATTTCTATGAAATGAAAATTTACTAATAGTATTTTTAAGAGCAAAGTCATATTTTCTATATAAAAATCTGAATTCTATCACTTTACACATGTAACAAATGATGCTAAATAAATAACTAGGGGTTGATGAAAACAAATGTTTAAGGGGGAATAACTCTTAAACATCTTCAATACTTGATTGAAATCAACCTCATGGTGGTGGTGCTAAAATGCTCCTTATTAGTGAATATCAGATCAGATATTTCCCCCTTATTAAAAGTGTATTACTCAATATCAATTACTAGCACCAGCCCATAAGTGTTATATGTAGTGCATGAAATTTATGTGCAGATGTAACAATTTTTTATGAGGTAGGTAGTATCTAAAAGAGTTGTAAGAAAATATAAGTTTCTAAATATTTTTAGAAAAAAAATGAAATATACAGGAAGCAATTTAGAAAGAGTAGATGGCCTGTATGTTAACTACCAGAGAGAGATTAGCCAGCCTGTTCATCTGAACTGATAATTCATTATTCACATAAAGTTATTACTATTGAAAATGTTAATATTAATTTTATTGAAGTTGATCTTTTTAAATCAACCAGGACAATTACTATTAAGTTTTCTAACCAATAATCTCTAGAAAGAGGACAGACAGAAACAAGAGACTACTTACAAAGAAAGGAAATCAATATTTACATAAATCTTAAATTCACTAAGTTACTCATCTTTTGTACATAGAAGCATCTTATTCTACCAAGCATAATTTTGTTTAGAATTCAAAGTAAAATGCAAGAAATTTCTACTTACTATTCTAAAAAGTCAATTGTTAAAAACAGCAATTGAGGTGTTGCAATGGTTCCTATTATTAAACTATGTTGTATAACATGGATAAAAAGGAAGTGTAAATTAGTCAGACTTGGTCACAATTCAGGGTTCTGAGTCAATGAAATCACAAAGGTATTGTTTGTACTATGGAAAGTAGCATTATAAATCTTACAGCTACTACACTGACTACTTTGAGTATAGTGTTCACATTTGAAATCAAAACATTTTTCATACTAGTATCCTCAGTTCAATATTTGAATCTGAAACATTGATTATATAAGTTGATTATAAAGTTGAAAGCCCCCACCTGAGCCCAAAATCTAATTTTACTTGGATACCTTTAAAAAGATATACCAAACTTTAATTGGCTCATGGTATACAGTTATGCTAGATTATTACATCAAACCTTATTTTTAGTGGATACCTTTATCCGAGCAGATGCTCCATTTATTTTAAGCAGTATTTATTTTCTCTACCAACTTGTGTACTAGAGAAAACTTCAAGAAATGTGAAGACCAGCAATTAAGAGGTGATTCCATGCTTCTCAAAACCTCCTGATCAGAGGCCTTGCTGCTGGACGTAGTTTATTGTCTCACCCATAACGTGGATGTTGTTTAACGTCTTACCCAGAACGTTGAAGTGTTTTTAATGATATTATATGAACAATGAAGAGTTGAGAAATTGTGTGTATAAAAATGGATAAATTTGATAAGGAATTTTTGTGTTTGTACAAAAAAATTAAACAGTTTGTTTTTGGTTTTTGGATTTTGTTATATTGCACTTGACTTACTGTTCTGTGTATGAAGTTGTCTCTTTGATTGAATGTGTCACTTGATGTTTTCTGTTGAGTTTATATATTTGAGTGAGTATACTTTGCAAGCTGTGGAAATGTTAAGTAAATTTAAGTTTAAGCCTGGTAAGATATGTGACATGGATTCATGTGTCAAACCGAGAAAATTCGTAAGACTGACTATTGAAGTCAAATGATGTTTCAAGTTATGTGGAAAGCTCAAAGAAATTTGGCACAAATTTCTATCTGCCTAGGATACTCACTAAAATCAATATGATGTGTACGTAGTTGAGATACATACAAAATAATTTTTTTGTTTATTAGCCAATCAGAAAGCGTTTTTAGTTACTTTTCGTTTGGAACCGATTTTAATGGGTTGTTGGGCTACTTAGATTGATTTGAGATAAATTTCGCTCTGAGCCACTTTTAAATGGGTTTTTAAACAAATGTAGAAGTCTGATTCTATAATAAATTACTCCATCTTGATAATATCTTTCAGTGGTTTCTAATTATTGTCATTGAAATTAACCAGTTAAACTGGTTGAAGGGTACAATACTCCTGTATTTTATCACAAAGCCTAATATTTAAGTAGAATAAAGTTATCTATATCTGTACTGCCCTTTACTGCTGATATATGTTAAACAAGAAATAAAATAGGGAAATTTATGTAAAATGTCCAAGGGATAATATATTTCTAAGTAGTCAGGTCTCGGGGAAAAATAATTCAAAAATGAAAACAGTATTTTATATAATTTTTTTTTCAAAGCTATTAATATTTTTTACATTTGGCTTATGTAAAAATTACATCTTTTGTAATACAATGAATTATTGAAATATTCACTAATATTTGGATTTTTGAAAACCTATCCAAAGTAAAGACCTAGCAACAATGCAGATTGACTGGAGGCAAGTATGTTAGTCCTAAATTACTACAAACCTACAATTATTAAGGAGATTTTTTTTTGGATACCACAGTTCAATGGGAGTTTTTCTATTTTATAAGGTTTAATTTTGCTTACAGAAATTCTTTAATATCCCTGTTAGTTTCCAAAATGCATCATTTCAATATAAAAAAGATAACATGGAATTATATTGTCAAATATTTTTTGAAAAATTGTTTTGTTCAAATCTCCAAAAACAGCCTAAAAAACAGCACTAGATGCCTTGAAGTTGTCTTAAAATTTTTAGCATGGTAACACATATTTTCTTCATATTCTTTGAAATAAATCATAGAATATGATAAAATAAAACAGAAATTTCTAATATCAAAAGTATTGTTTTTATGAGTCATTATCTATATAATAAATACAAATGTCACTGTGCCACACTTTATCAACTTTACTCTTGAAAGCTGTAACCCAACATTTCATACCATTTTGAATCAAGGCCAACTCCATGAGCAAATTAAAAACATTCCAGGATGGATCTGAACCCACAATCCTGAAATTTTGATTTCCCAAGTTTTCATTATTGCAGTTGTTTTTGGCGATTTTTTTTTTTTACGTTATTTTTTGTGATAAATTTTTTTGTACAATAACAATTTTTATAACTTGGAAATAAATTTGGGAACAATCAAAATTAATTGCAAAATTGAGCGAAAATCACCCATGAAATAAAAATAATTGTTTGGAATATAAGGATCTATGTACATCAAGTGGCAAAAGAAGAATTATCGTTGAACTTTCAAAAAGTAAGCTTAAATATTAATGGAATACTTAAATGCAGCAATCAGTTTTGAGTTCTTCTGTAGTTTAATGTTGCCTATTGCATCTACTTCTCCCTACCTATTGTGATGAAGGCCCAATCAAGAGCTCTCCACAGGAGCTAGCTTAAATGCTGACAGATAAGGCTAGCTTTTAAACTAGTTCATTATATTTTTCCTAAATTATTTGAGGTGTATTTTTTGTAAAAGTTGGAATCACGGATTGATTTCCACAAGTAAAGTTTCTCTACTTTCTGATCAATAAGAAATAATTGATTAGCTATAACTGTGAAATAGCTAATTATGGATATCACTTGCTAAGAATTTTCTCAATAATTGTTTGTTAGAATTAAGGCTTTGTCAAAGTGAAAACAAATTACCTTATCTTTTTACTACAATATCGTTTCAAAAAGAATAACATTATTATTAAGAGCATTATTCACAAAAATGATGAATATGAATATCAAAGTACCAATTTATTGCATGGTTAAAAGCAGAGTTACCTTACAAATAAATTAAATAATGAATATTCTATATAAATGTATCTTTTGTATCACATCAATTCACAGATTTCTTGTTGATATATCTAATAATTTTAAATTAAAAACATTTTTTCATGTCAATATGTATTTATGATTATTACAATAGATTCTTCTTTGCTTTAATAAAACATGTTTGAGTAATTATATATAAGAGTGTTCAATGTACCTCAAACAATGCAACTTCTGATTTTCTGTCAAATGGAATCCACTTGCTCATTTTTTTTTCACTTAAACTGAAGTTAAGTGATGAGAAATTCTTAACATAAACTTTGAAATTTGTTGAAAGAGCTAAAATTATTGTTCTTTGATTATTATAAACAAGTGGTTTGAATTGCTTTTGCCAATGATGTTTGAGACTTTTCTTTAAAACTATGTGGAGGATTATTTGGAAATTACATTATATTATTCATTTTGTTAACTGCTAAACTCTTTTTCCCCTGTTTCAATTGCATCAGGTTACAATTTATACTTGTCCAACAGGTGACATATTTTGTGAAAGTAGAAACACAAATTTCATGAGAAACAGTATCTGAAAACTGAAGTACAATAGACTAACCACAAATACAATGCCAAACAACACAATGGACACCTACTGATAGCATCAAATCATTAATCTATTTCATGTAATATGGCCTAATATAAAAGGTTATGATCATCTAATATAAAACCAAGGCCCTCTTTCTGTTTTTTTTTTTTTTTTTGTGGGGCAGAGCAGTTTGGGGGCTAGAATCATTCTTATTTCATCTTCAAGAAAGAATGTTCATCTTGTCTGCTTTTCCACATGTAACATGTGACGTAACCCCTGGTGTTTACTCCACCATACACAACCAACTCTGCGTCTCTTGTTGGGTTGACCCAGTTCTCTATTTTCCCCTTTAAGAAAGATGCAGCATAAATGAAATGAGTTTAGTCCGAGAAATTCCAACCTTGAAGTTGTACATTGCACTAAAGCAGAGGGTCATGGATTGCCTTAAATGTCTTTGTAGCACTGGCGGCACATTAAAATGATTTATGCCACATTTTGCCTTCTTGGAAAGACAAATAAATACTGTTCTCTTCATCTGCGATGAAACTTCCAAGGGAGCTAACTTTTACAAAGTTACTTTGGATTTATGTCCCTTGACATGTATTTTTCTATTCATTCTTTTTGTTTATAATGACCAATTGAATCGTAAATTTTATGACTATACAATGAACAGAAAAATAGGTTTTAAATTTAAGTAAAAACTGCTTTAATGTTATTTAATTGAGAATATCTGCAATATATATTGACAGATTTTACAAGTATATGAAGACTAAAAGTATATTAAAAAAAATACCTGCTTATTTAGTAAAAGTGATGCTAGTGTTTAAAGCATGAACAGAAAAATGCATGACAATATGTTTATTACCTCAGTCTTCTAAATTGTCTTAAGAGATACAGACTAGAACTGTAGACTAGAGGCTCAATCTACATGTGTTAACTTGTTCTTTGTAACATGTGTCTATATATATATATATATATATAAAAACAGAAATAAATTCAACCACAATTTTGATCTAAAAAAAGCTACTTATCAAAAGAGAAAGTAATTTACTCAGAAGAAAAATTCTCAAGAGCACTACTATTGAATCTTATCAAAATATAAATCTACACCCCCAGTTTCTTTCCAATCATTCCTTTCCTGAAAGAACTACTACTTTCCCAAGCCAACATACATGACCACAAAAATGTTTAAAAACAAATAAATAAATAAAAAAAAATAAAAAAATAGCTAAATTCATTACCTCATGTTTTTAAAGATGTACAGCACACACATCCATCCCAAACCATAACAATCTGATCACAATTTAAATAATATTTTTTTTAAAAAAAAAAATTATATATATATATATATATATATATATAAACCCACTCACTTTTGTCTTACCAGATTTTAAATTATGGCACTGTGTTCTCCACATATTTTGACCGACTTTTCAACGACCTGATGAATGTTTATGAACATTCTCAAATCTAAAAACCTTGATAAACCATTGGCATCCTTGCTCTTGTATATAAACACATGCAACAAAATAAATCCTTACAATTGCCTTGATAAAGTCCCTCAAAGGATGAAATGTATCAACTAAAAATAGTTTGGCCTCTTGTTTTTTATTCATATATTTTATTACATACACATTTTTAATGGATAACCATATTTGAGTAGACACTATTTATTGAACAGTATATGTACTTATTTTTGCTTACTAGCCTGAATATTTGAGAAATCTTTTTAAAGAAAAATATAGGTTCTCCAGCAGAATTTGAACCTGCATCCGCTGTGGCAAGAGAAACTGTTGTTCTATCCAACATGCTTAAGATTTCTTGATCATTGATGCACTTTGTGGACAAGACAAAGTTGAATAATGTACCTTATAAATGTGTGTCATTTATAAAGTAATAAAATCTGTCAGATTAATAAATAAAAAATCCCTCACTTCTTTAGAAATTGCTATATATATATGATTTTAACCAGAATTTGTGAGTAAACTCCAGTAACAAGTTTCTGAAAGACAGTCCCCACCACCCAAAAAAAAAAAAAAAAAAAAATGATACTAAATGACTAATAATGAATTGCAATTATATTGGAGGTTTTTATGAACTGGAAAGTTAAAGCAGGACCTCAATGTATCAAGTTTTCATCTGTAGTTTGTGAAGTACAGTGTTGCTCAATTCTTTGAGGACATTTACATGAATTTAATAAAATATGCATAAATCATGAAATAAGAGGTTTATTTGAGAAAAAAATTGGCATGAATAATCTTGAGACTCTTCTCAACACATCTATTTAGTGAATCTGCTCCTAGCAACATTAACTACTTCAATACAAAGTTTGACATACAGACATGCCTGAATCAGATCATCTTTATCTATTTTAGTCATTGTGTTGTGGTGTACATCAGAGATTTTATATTATATTGATTGACTTCTGTCCTGATGAATAGTCCAATGGATTCAGGGCTAGAGAGCTAGAAAGCCAGATGTTTGGGGTGATGTAATCATGTAGATTGTAACTCATCCATTCTTGGGTTGTCTTGATCTTATGAGACAGTGCAGAGTCTTGTTGTATAATCTCTCTTTGCTTACATTCTTTACCCAAGTCCTCATTACATCACCTTATAGACAGCAGCATTGATCATTGAGGGGGTATAACAACTCTCATTGCCGATGACTCCCAAAACCATTGTACTGGAAAGTCCTTAGGGTCTCTGCATCTCAATCCTTTGGTTGAGCTTTGGTCCAGATCAAAGTTTTTCTCATTAGAAAAAGAAAACCCCAAAGCATTTTGGGTTTCAACTTGCACAACAAGCATTTTGCATGGATAAGATGGTTATCTTCCGTCTTTGCAGACATGAATTGGCATCTTCGTATCACATAAGACTTATCAAAGGTTCTCAAGCCCAGTTCTTCTGATAGAGTGCCTTGAAACATTCACCTTAGCAATGGCATGGTGTTCTTATTGATAATTTTCTGCACCTTTTATACAAATTGGAGTGTTCTGATGGTATTAGGACCCTTAGCAGGTATTTTACATTTGGCTACTGCTGTAGAATCCTATCAGCAGCTTCCATTTTTTGGCAAACTTTTACAATGACCATAACAACTTTCAGGAAGTGAGCAATCTCTATATCGCTATTCCCTGCCTTTAAGGTAATGATTACAGCATACCTTTTCATTTGCCAAGTTAGCTTGGTGTTTATCATCCTTTATCTGAAGAAAAGAAATGATAATAAGGACAAGTTAGAAAAAGATTTGAGCTATTAAAAGATGTGTCCTTAAAGAACTGAGCAACTCTGTATAAAATCTTACATTATCTTAGAGTAAGAGGGTTTCCTTTCTATATATTCCTCACTGCTGGCCAAAAGTTTTGCAACTTTTGAATCATCAGGTCAAAATCATGACAAGAGAGTCCTGTTGTGATGCTCTGACTAGGAATGAAAGGATTACTTCATTACAGCAGCATTATACAGGTAGGGAGATATTTGGGGATTGAAGACTTGGTTTTGGAAAGTTTGAGAGTGGTACCAGCTTGTCAATCCAAAGAAGGTTGTGTTTCTAATTTTCATAAATACAAATTTTCAGGGGGAGAAAAAAAGACAAAAAGATGATCACTATATAATCTTAAAGGAAGCATTAACTTATTTAATCCAGAATCAGAAAAACGTTCTTTTTTGTTTTTGTTCAAAGAAGAAATGTAAGAGTTTGAAAAATACTATTCTAGAAGTTGACAAACTAAGATCAAATTAGGGATCATTGAATTCCTACTGCCAATAACATCCAAATAAAACTAGCAATAAATTCTTTTAATAGAAAAGTCAGGAAATATTTGAAAGTTTGACAATAATAATAGTAATATAATTTATCTTAAAGTCCTGTTTTTATAGGATTATACAATAAACATAAGTAGAACCCAATTATTTCAATACAGTTATAAAAGCAGGAGAGAGTGTGTGTGTGTGTGTGTGTGTGTGTGTGTGTGTGTGTGTAAGTGGACACTGAAGTCAACACCCAGTGGTAAGTCAGTTTTATCTGAAGATTGCATTTAAGAATGAAAGTGTCCCTGCTAGGTGCTGATCTCAAGCTCAACTTTTATATTTACATATGATGTATCCCATATATTGAGAACTTTTATCCATAAATATACCTTAAAACTATAATATATATCTTGTCAGCTGTCAATATACCTCATAACACCCTCGAGCACTTAGCCTTGGAGCAGGTAGAATGGAGATCAACATCTTTTAGTGGACTCAGCTGTTTTCAATCAGCTTGTCTGAATTATCTTCAAGAAGCGAGAGCAACATCTAACAGGTCAACCAATTTAAGTGATCTCATCCCACAATCCTTACTCTTGCTCCATATGCGGCCTCCTTTGTAAATCACTAGCAGGTCTTGTATGCCATTTAAGATTATCGCACAAAATTTCATAACTGAATCAATTAAGTTGTCAGATCCTCATACATCAAAACTGGCAGGAGAGAGTCCATTATCATATATATATATATATATATATATATACACTGACCCAACTTTGATTCCCCTTGAAAATAATAGATTTTCTTTTTAATTTTATTTCATGATATTTCTTCCCTTGCTCACAAGGTCTTAAAATCTACTGTTGTGAAGTGTAAAAATCAAGGTCTTGTACTTAACTGACCCTTCTCAATCATGGAAGGATTTTATATATACATACATGTGTGTGTGTGTATGCAAATGTACTCCTATGTAAATGAGGCACAAATTATTTCATTATCACATCTACATTTGGTACACTTGACAGGAGTTTATATATTCCCATCCTCTAATTAAGTATTTATTAATATAGCTAGTGTAAGCCTAGAGATTCATGCCTAACTTTCTTCACCCCTCCAAAATATGAGTAGTATAGAGTTTTCCCTACCAGCCAATACCTCAAGTCTGTTAAACTATAGCATACTTGCATTAACCATAGAAGAGAAGCATCAACCTTATAACCCTCAACCACCAAATAAAAATCAGTTATCTATTATGGTTATTGTATTAACTGCAAACATATCAATAAAAATGACAAAGGGATTGTCCAAGATCAAAACACAAATAATAGTACGACATCACTATAACTGTTGCAATAATACCAAAAAAAGATTATATATATATATATATATATATATAATATATATATATAAGCCCCAAATTGCAATTTAATACAGAATCAATTTTGCTAGAGTGGACTATTTTTTGAATGTCCAACACTACTCAGTTTTGAATTTCTATACTTGTGACTTTTAAGACTAATTTTACTTTTAAAATAAACTTTGTTAAGTTGAGCTACTAATAAGTAGGATGTCAATTCAAAATTTACTTGTGTTGATTATTTTATTTCAGCCCAATTTGTTACTTATAACAAAATCTGGGAGGAAGAGTAAGAGAACAAACACTGCTTAGAGCTAGGAAGTTTTGGTGACCCACATCCTGAAGAGACAACACATAAAAGAAACTAACCTAATCTGGCAATCTTGTACAGAATATTTTTAATGAAATTACTTGTTTACAAGCTAAAAGAATTCAAAAGAAAGGTGTTCTTGCAAAAAGCAGACTAAAGAGATGTAAGCAACATACTACAGTTATATTTTGTTTCTATATATTTGTCAAAGAGAACAAATCGGATTTCAAATGAATGCAAAGAGCTCTTCTCTCTAACAATTCATGACACCTAAAGGCAACGATTGAGGAAGCACGGATAGTGGCTCAGATTGAGAAATCGGAGAGCCAAGTCTGAATTCCAGTGGAATCCATTATTTTCACTTATGTTCTAATACCCTTGAGAAAGGTAGAAATCCTCTTCCCCACCAGCTATGGGTAAATATCAGAACAGACCAGTTTCTATAGCTTTGGTTGGCAACTGGTTTAAGAGGACAACTCTGAATCCAAAACCGATCCACCAGGTTGGGGGTTGTGCAGTAGGCTAACAACCTACTGAAAAAAAAAAAAAAAAAAATGGTTTGTTACAGAAACCACAACGATATCTTGCAGCCCTATGTTCCCCAAAGAATTTAAAGGCATAATTAAAAAAAAAAACGTAAGGACTATCAACGTAGAAGCATTGTTATGCAAAAAAAAATTAAATTTGTGATACAAAAGGCCTTGTTTGTCCCACTTTACTTTATTGTTAACAAAAATAACAAAGTTGATTGGCAAGCAGGTTTTTTTGTAGGTTCAAATATCTAAGTTAATCATTTGAAGAGTCTTAATGTGTATATCGATCCATCCCTTATAGCTTAGACACATGAAGCACAATGCTCCAAGTTTAATTGTCTCACTACAAAATTAGATTTTATTTCTCCCTTTCAATGATTTCAGTCATATTTGAATCAACATTGTTTATAGAAATACTTGACTTTTACTGCATTTACTTCATTAGTAAGTCAATGCAGATAACTGATAACAACAAACAACTAATCAATTATTTATTGACCATATTATTAAATGATGTTTAAGAAAAACCCAATCAAATGAGTGGCTCAATCTCAAGACTCACAATATTCTTTACTAAACTAACATTTCTTTCACCTAATTTAATCATTGAAGAATGTCAGTATTAGAAAACCCTATACAGATCAAAGACAATGCTTTCATTAAATAATATATTGTCTACAATCTTATTCTTAAATGGTCAGTAATACTAACCAGACCTAATGTTATCAAATTTTAATTATAAGAGTTAGAACGAGGGAAAATGGTTATAATTCTGTATTTGTTCTTGCCTATTTGAAAGGCAAAAAGATGTCCTGCATGCAATGTTTTCCAAAGTTTGCAAAATAAAAAATCAGTTATCAAAAAATAAAAAGCATTCATTTACTTGATTCTCTCAAATACAAAAACTCTTTATAAGGACAGATTTTAGGATTATTTTAGCTCTTGCTGACATATGGCTGAAGAACAGGACAAAATTTAATAACAAGCATTAGTTAGAGTCTTTAGTAAGTAACTATATTGTACAATCTTAGACAAAGAGAACCTTTAATAGAATATTTGCTGTTCCAAGGAAGAGACTGGTAAAGCAATGGGATACTAGGATTTATTCAGATTTTTTCAATGTAGGCTAAAGTTCAGCAGTATAGACTCAAACACTAATGATAACCAGGATAATAGTACCCAGAACATCTCACATTCTAACAACTTTAATCTTGCGATTTTTCCATTTCTTTGACCTTGATCATCAGAAGCAACCACATCATCGAGGAGGAATTTTCTTATTTCTTTGTCAACGATGGTGATGGCTGCTTTAGTGGCCACAAAGATACAGTCTATTTAGATGTTGAAATCCTACAAGATCTTTACTTGGTCGTTCTTGATCACTGTCTCTGGTTTGTCGAGGACATTGACCTCAATTCTATACTTCCTACCTAGGGACCAATGCAGATGAGCGGCCACTTTACAATGGCTCCACTTGTTATTCTGTACAAGCATTTCACAACTACTAATGATGTGCATGATATTTTCTACCACCTTTCTACATAGTTTGTGCTTCTCTTATTATTATTTCTTATCCCAGAAATTAAGACAAATTTAAGTTTTTTGTCTAATTTTTGCAACTCTTTGTTGTACGAGAGTTATCTCCCTTGAGATGGTAATGCCAGGTGACAATGTTTTTGTTTCGACAATGGAAAATTGTTTCAAGTTGTTTAAGAAACCAAAAGGCAAAAAAAAAAAAAAAAAAAAATTTTTTTAGAGACTCATACTAATGATAGTAAAGACGTAACAAAATCTACCATCTTTTTTTTCTGCATTAGTAAACTAATAGTGTTTATTTCACATTAGCATATTTTGTTAGTAGTTGAACAAATATTTATAAAGATCTATAATGGCTACATAATATTCTTGTCTATAAGAAGTTTGCACAAAATACTTAAATTCACATCAAATAGCTTTTTTAATGACAAAATACACCCAATACAAAGCTCAACAGTGACTCAAGGCAGGAGGTTTACTGTTAAAAAGATAATGATGAATGATGGTGTGATATGAATGAAGGAGAAAGTGGTAAGAAATGATGATTATGAGGACAGATAACGATTGACTCTTGAAGAGGTTAAAATTGAAAAAAAAAGTTTAGAGAAGTGCCTATGCAAGAGTCATTTCCACAAAGTAGCAATTTTGGGAAAAGTTGTCAGAGTTGAATTTTCTCCTTATATTTGGAATATAAGGGAAATGACTTTGTGGAAGTGGCATGGCATATCCTAGCTGTAAAAATCTGAACTCAAAAAAAAAAAAAAAAAAAAAAAAAAAAAAAAAAATGAAGCTCATCTGAATATTTGCCATGTGAACTGTTTTCATTCAAGTTATCTCTGAAATCTTAAATAAAATTCTGGATGAAACACTAAAGAATCATTTTCAAATATAGAAAGTAGTTGAATGAAAATAGAACTTCTCTAATATTTGAATAGATAACCATTTGAAGATGAAAACAGTTTCACTGAAGCAACCAGTAACTGGTTCATGTCATTCTAGGAATGGCATAAGGCCAAACATACTGCTGTACTGTGTTAATAACAATGACTGACTTCAGGTGATGGGTAGGATGAAAGAGAGAGGGAAAATAAATTTACACCATCATCTCACACTAGAGACTCAGGAATCCCCAAAGACGAGTGAAGTCATACTTCAGAACAAGTATCAGCTAACCTATTTTAAAATACAATAAACTTTAAGCAAAAATCAGTTATATTTTTAGAAAATTGGTTAATCCCAAGGTCAAACCAACAAAAGAAATCTAAATGTACTACTAGATCGGCAATTAGGTTTCACTGTTTTACTATTGAACTAGCTAGATTCAACTGCATATTCTATTCTAATAGTTACTTTTCCCATACTTCTCACCTGTGGAACTTTTGCTGTTTCTTGCTTAACTGACACTTACAATCTTCAAAAATTTAATGCAATGCCAATCAGCATCATCTGTCTTCTTGAATACTGAAGTCTTCTCATTCTCTTTCACTCCCAGTAACCCCTTGCATCTTAGTGGCATTATCACCTTGCTTGGGATGAAACAATTAAAAAAAAAAAAAATTATTATTGAAAATAGATTTGAAGTGTGTGTGTGTATGTATGCATGTGTGCATTCCTTCAAAATGCTCATCAGCCAACTGAAGAGAAACATTTAGTTGGAGGTAAATTTTAAGGGACAAAAATAAGTTAGTTTTCATAAAAGTAAATTTATGTCTGAGTAGCAGATTTCAAAAGAGTAACCCAGCAACAGTGAGAGTAAATGCGTGTCTGCTATAGCAATTAAATTTAAAAGGAAAAGTGTAAAGATGTGATTTAAAAAAGAGAAAAAAAAATGAAGGAATGAGTAAATGAGTTAGAAAGAGAAAGAGATAGAGGAGAAAAAAAAAGGAAAACCTTGGTTCCCTGGGATAGTCAGTTTAACAAAAGAAAAGCAGAAAATATCACCCACACAAGCTGCGTTAAGAGTGATAATTCATTGATAGGTAAGGTGTCTGGTTGTAAAACACATACTTCCTTTACAATAACCTACAAACTCAATTATATTTTTAGCCTTTGTGGCAGGGGTAAACCTACTAATGTCCATATAGTAATCAATGACTGTGTGCCAACTTAACATTAAAACTTTACTTTCTAATCATTAGCAATAAATTTATCAGATGTGTCATTATCAAAGATACTAATTTTTTAACAAACACAAAAAAAAAAAAAAAAAAAAAAAAAAATGAATAATAACATAAAAAAAAAAGAAAAAACCCCCAGGCTGCCAATAAAGTAAATATATTTTCTTATCAAAAATTTACCCTGAACCCTACAGGTTAAAAATTACTCAATTTTTTTTTTTTTTTTTTTAATTTTGAAGTTAAAATTTAAGGGCCTCTTTGAGGCTGGATCATCCTGAAAGCTCAGGAATATGGTATTTCTAAGCATGTCCAACTTATTAGTATTTTAAGGCACTCAAATTAAGTGTATTAATTTCAACTAATTTTCAAACTCATTCATCCAGAAGTTAATTGGTTTATAGTCCAATAACATTTTTCTAAAAGTTTTCATAATTTTTGCTATATTTAGTTATATTTAATGTCTTTTATTGGGAGTCCCTTTAACTGCAAATTGCCAATGAAAAACATATTTCAGTAAATGAAATATACAATAAAAAATAAATAAATGGCTATTAAGAAAAAATTCAACTTGAGGATAAATTGTTATCAGACTAGAAACAAATGAACAATAACTTTACAAACTAAACTTAATACAACAGATTTAGTCTCAAGAAAAAAAAAGAAAATATATTTTACTTTATAAGTAACTTGTTTTTTTTTAAAAACAAAATCATTGTCCATTGTTATATTTATTTATTTTTTTTTTTTTTACATGAAAAACAAACAAAAAACATTCAATATTAACAATTCCTGTTAATTCTTAATCAAGAAGCTTCTCTTCACCAAATGATTATTTTCTAATCATGTAAACATCACAAAATACAAATACAGCTATAGCTACAATTTAATTAACAACATAGTTTGTACCTATGTCTAAAGTTCATTTTAGAATTATTTTAATGGTTAGCCAACTCCAGAGTTTCATTGCCAATTTTTAAATGGCATATAATGTTTGCTTTGTTTTGATTGGTTAATTTTCTCAGCACATAATCAACTTATATTGATTCGTAACAAAAGAAAAGATTATTGATAATTTCTATCAATTTTATTTTTACAATATTTTAACTACAGATGATTATAATAAACTAATTTATTCTGACCAGTATCCTTGGTTGTTATTGTCACAATTATTTGGTTATTGTACCCACTTTCTTCAGATATCCGTTTTATTCGATATGCTGGCAATTTTAAAATTGAACCCTTTATTCAATCTGAGAGTAAATTTATTGCATTTTCATTCTGCTGTCCATGTTAAAGAATATTTGATATCAATTAATTCTATTGAGATTAATTCATCCTTGTGTCATCACTGATTTCTTTCTGGAGTGTAGTTAGATGGTCTAAGTTTTTAATTTTAGGCTTAATCTATTTTTTCTTAAGGGCTTCTATGTGGTGTTTATTTCTATGCTAGGTCTACTTATAGGGTTATCAAAGTCTAGCACTGATTCTTCCAATTGTTCCATCTTCCAATGAACTCGGCTTCTGTGGAAGAGAGAAATGACATTAACTAGACACAATTGATATGAGATCCTTTGGCATGAACAGCAGAATGAGAACAATTTATACGACGGATTGAAGAGTTTAGTTAAATATTTCCATAAGGTTACCAATTACAACAGACATCTGAAGAAGGCAGGAGAGTACAATGGCCAAAACATTATGATAACAAGCAAGATGAGGACACTGGCTTGAGTAAATAAGTATATAAAAATAATTACTCATCTCAAAAATACAGACAAATATTCACAAATGGTTATTTTCTGCATTTTTATAAAACGCAAAGACAGTAATTGAATACAATAAAAAAGTAATCAACAACGACAAAACAATTGAGTGTTATTTTGTTTTTCTTGTATTTTTTAATAGAATTAAGGATAGATATTGACAATTAAATAAAGATCAATATACATCAACATTCAAGTAGGCATAGATATAAGAGTTTCACTATAAAACAGCTATTTTAAAGTTGCTAGATTTGTTTTATATTAAAAAGCAATATAAAGTATAAAACAATTTCTACTTCATTTCTCATTCAATAAAAATTGTTGTAACCAAGTAAATGGTTAAGAAATAGCAAAACAAGAGGTTGCAGATAAACTGTGTATTGAACAGTAAATACAACAGAAGAGTATTATACAACTTGGGAGTGTATGACCAGCATTCAATCTATACTACTGTTCCCCCGAGGCTTACTTTTCTACTAATTTTATACTAAGTGGAAGAGTCCACAACAGATTCATTAGAGGGAGGACACCACAACAAAAATATTATTCACATAGTATTTTGTGTCAAAAATATTTAATCAATTTTCTGCTTCTTGTTCAGATGTACAAAGGAATATAAAAGAATGAGAAAAGTATACTATGTTGGTTTTTTTTATATTTTATAAGTATATAAATGTACTGGAGGAAGGCAATAAGATTGCATAACACCAAATTTGTATTTTGAGAGAGTCTACTCACTTAGGAAATCAGTATTTGAAATGCATACTTTATCAGGATCGGATACAGAGTACTAGTACTATCAGGAAAATTAACTACAAGATGAGAGAAAGAAAAAGTAAATGCATAGATGAAGACATTTATCTCTTTCCAGCTTGAGGCATTTATAATATTCAATTTAAGAAGTATTTTTCTCTAGAAGAGATCATCAGCTGAATGAACTGCCTTTGTTTTTTGTGCTTTTTTGTTTTTATTCTTTGTCTCTTTCTCGGTGTGTCATTCTCTCTCTTAGATACAGCCTTATATGATCTAAAACTAAGTATCTTTCTATAAAAGTAGACAGATCTATAGATTCTCATCAATGAGACATGTCTAAATAGAAGGAAAGTTAAAATGCAGACAGATAATCATTTAGACAGCTGGAAAGAGAGAAAGAAAGAAAAAAAATAATAATATACAACCATTAGTAAGAACCATTAGTAGCAAGTGAACAGGTTTATTTTGTACATCTTAATATGAAGGTTAAATGATACAGGCAGACTTTTCGCATGCAAGCAATAAATGCTAAAGAAAAAAAAAAGAAGGTTTACTGTCTGTTCTATTTTGTTTCCCCCCTCCCCAACAAGCTACTTTTTATTCCTTAATGACAATTATTGATTATTTTTTCCACATCAAAAAAAAGAGTTAGAAAATGGTAAGTGTAATTTTGAATCAAATATGAAGTAGTAATAGGCAAAATTTACTTTCATGTACTGATATCCTATCAATGTTTTGTTCCATTTGAGACAAAAAGATGAAAACAGGTGTTGTGTTTCGTGCTTCATTTTAAATTATGAGAAAAAGAAGATAAAATAAATGAAGTAACAAGAGATATGTGTTACAGGAGAAAAAAAAAATACCTTAAAAATTATTTGATCTTATAAAAGGAAAAGTTTTAATATCTACATGAAGAAAGAAAATTGTAACCATGAACCAATCGTTTGTAAATAGGTGTTGTTGTATAGAAGAACATTAGTTTCCCCATGTTTATTCCTGATTATTTGATGTCAAGCAGAAGATTGAATTTACCATTACTTATATCTAAATGTTTATCACAATTAACTCTGAATTTACAGTCAAAGTATGTTATATAGGAATTAAGTGTCGCTGCCCACACTGGAGTTTGAACACAGATCACCAGAGAACAAACACAGATGATCCCTTTTTGAATAAGTAGATCACGTGATGGTAAAGGAAATGTATATACATGAATCAGCATGGCATCTAACTGATCACTATTTCTACACTATCTAGATCGCTATTCTCTATACTATTCACTATACAGATTACTATTCAGATCACTATTCGGTGTTTACTTTTTGAGCGAGTATTATCAAGCACAAGTACTATTAGTGCATGTGATATTTGAGGGTGTCTGACACCAGTATTGTTCAACAACGTTACAATAGTTGTATCTGCAATTACAAAGTCTCTACTACAACAAGCATTACAAAAGTGACAAGGAGTGTTCGTTGACATCACAAAAAAGTAAATACTTGCTTATACTCTGTACTTTTTTTTCAGCCAGCCAGTTTTTTTTTTCAGAACATAGGAAATCATAACTTTCCTCAGATTCTGTCTTATGATCTGTGAATTGCCATTACTTCTTGTAAAAGATAGTGGAGTGGTTTCCTGTTGCCTTTACCATAATTTTGAATTCAGAGTTACCTTTCTCCTAGACTTGCTGCCATCCAAGGCTAGAGAGACTGATATTTAACCCATAGATTAGGAGAGAAGTGGATTCATGCATTTTTCAAGGATAGTAGTGTGAAAGTGAATGCAACAGACTAAGCCAGAATCTGAACTCGGGCTCATAAATTCCACTTTCTGCACCAATAACTGTTGCACCATCCAGAATATTACAGTCAATATGGAACATTGCAACTCAAGGCTGATTGCGTCATCAGACACGCATTAAAAATTTGTTATTACTTGCTATGTGTAATTTTTATTCAGTTTTGAATGCAGTATTAATATATTAACAATAGTTAATAAGCAGCATTATTCAGATAGTATTAAAATTGGTATATATTTTATCACTTGAATCATTATTATATTATTAGTGGAAACATATTTGAGTAGGTGTATAATTATTTATTTATTTTCACCTACTGGCCTGAATGTTTGAGAAATGTTATTAAAGAAAAATTTGAGCTCTTCGGTAGTAATCAAACCAGTGTCCCTCAGGTTAGAGGGAGCCACTGTTCAGCCCGAGGCACCTTACCGCTTAGCCACAAAGAAAGAATCAGGTAAGGCCAATTTCATGCTTTTCAAGTGAAATTTCTCCTGTGATAAATTTCTCAAAGTTTTTAGCACATCTGCACACAGTTTCATATCCAAATATAAACAAAGAGAATTTTTTAGAATTGGTTTTTATTAATCTGAGATTTTTTATCAGTTTAAATGTGATTTGTAGTGGATACCCATATTTGAGTAATTGCTTTATATATTAAACAGTATAGTTATTTATTTTAACTTACATGCCTGAATTAACATTTAAAGGGTTAAAAAAATCTGTTGGATTAATAAAAAATCCATTCTAAAATTATATATATATATATATATATATATATATATAATATATAAAATAAATGGTCTTAAGACTGAACTTGCATTTCTTAAACTTCACACAAGGTGCTGAGAGAAGTTAGTTTAATGTAAATATCCCAATGATTTAAACATCACAAACACACACACATATATATATATATATATATATATAACTAGCAGTAGAGCCCGGCGTTGCCTGGGGATGTAACAGTAAGAGATAGATCAAGTATCGACCATCATAAAGACTGAAAAATTAAATTGACAAAGATTATTGTTTAAGGTTGATGGACATGCATGTCTTAATTATTTTTTTTTTTTTTTTTTACGAATTGGTCAAACCCAAATTCAAACAAAAACATTGTTTACAATCGTTATGAGTCTATCGATTGGTGAATAGAATTTTATTATAAACAATTGTCTTGTAAATGGAATTTTTAAAGCATTCTGAATGTAAAAATAAAGAAAAAAAATGTGCAAGACAATAAGAAATACTACCTGCCGAAAAAAAAAAGTGGATGTTTGTTTTATCGGCTGAAAAATGTAAGAAATCCGATCCCATATATAAAGGAACACACACACACACACTGGGTCTTTTAACCTAAGTCACTCCACGGAATCGCTAAAACATAGAGCATAGTCTGATGAAAAAAAGACGCCAAAGTTTATGAAAACAAAATTTTATCATCAAAATGCTTATTTTTTTATGAAGAGGATAGACTAAATTTTTTTAATTATTTTTAAAAATTTTTCCATCTTTTTTAGAATATTCTAAATTTTGATTTAAAAAACCTTGTTTCTCTTTGTCGCAACAAGGGTAGTAAATAACATAGATAATTTTTAGCGCATTTTTTTATTTACACACATTAATTTGGAAAATCTTGCAAAAATAAAATAATTGTCAGATGTTAATGAAACTTTCAGAAACTATTCACAGATGATCGAAATTGTTATAAATATTTTTTTTTTTTTTTTTATTAAAGTCATGGCAGAAATATTTTTTTTTTTATATTTATTAACACCCCATAACTAATTTTATGAAAAAACTCTAGAAATTCGAGACCATCGGTTTTAGTGATTACAATAGTTAAAAGCACAAGGCTTTGAAGAATGCAAATCATGTATTTTTTTTTTGGCCAATGTACCTGAAAATCAGCTGTGAATTGTAACATACAAAACTCAATAAAACAAATATATTATTTAGTTTCAAATGCTTTTATTTGTTTTAATTTGTTTTTATGAATATGGACAATATTTTCTGAAAACAAAAAATTTTTTCAATGAAAATTGAATTTTTAATACAATTATTTCTTATTTCTTTAATTTTAAAAAGATTTTTAAAAAACTTTTAAATTGAATTTTTAAAAATATTTTAACATTAGTTAAAAGCAACATCAACCTTTCAAAATTTCCGTGTGAGATTGTCATTGTCTAGCGCTTTGAAAATTGCATAATTTGGACCAATCAGATTAGCCATGGTAATTAAGAAATGTAATTTTTGTGTTTATAGTCGGACAGTAATTATCAAGTACGGAAGACCAACCAGAATACAATTTAGTTGCATTATTTGAGTTCAGCATTGTTCTCCGCTGTTAAACCCTTTACTTTTACTGAAACACGTATGGAGAAGTTAATTTGAGTTTTCAATTTCAACTGAGAAGGGTACCTACAAGTAACAGTATCATCTTATGAAATTTAACTACTGCTAAACTTTAATTTATATGATCTTATTTTTATATTAATCTCAGTTATGACATTTTTCCATAAATGAAATATCAAAATTAATAAAATGAATGGAAATACAAATAACACAGTAAAATGTAATAAATGTACATAAAATTATAGTATTTTATGTACACTTCTGATAAAATTTAAGAAAGGTACCTAAATTAATTAGATACCTTTTTCTTATGAAATTTAATCTCACTATTAACAGTCTTATTTTTTTAATTTCTTTATATTTTCCATAAAGCATCGTAAACGTAAAAATGAAAGCTAAGTACAAAAAAAAAAAAATAAAAAAAAAAATTAGAGCGCTGAAAGTTTTCCTTAAAAGTAACACGGTAAATAATTTGTTCACTTAAATAATTTCACTTCCTTCCATCTGTAGAAAGAATTCTCCTCCCGTTAAGTTATCTAAACGTCATGAATGTGCCTTTCGTCAATCGTCAAGCGACGTGAAAGGTTATGACCTGCTTTGTTTTATTTTCAAATTACATTTTTTCAGCGCAGAAGCTAAGTTAAGTTTGGTTCAAAATATTTTAAATAAACAGTATAATTTCTGTTTTTATTAAAATCAGTTTTGAAAAATGATAATTGACTTTTAAAAGAATATCAAAGTAAGATTTTAATCTTTTTATCAAATCAAAAAAAAGATTGAAAATGATTATCTGCCCTTTTTTTGACCCCCCAAAAAAAAACAATATTTTTAACGAAAATTTCAGGGCGTGCTAGGAACGATTAAAAATGTAAAAAATACCCCAAAATACTTTGATCTTTCCTCTTTAATAATAATATGAACATTAGACGATAAAATTTTGTTTTCGTCAAGTTCAAGTCTTTTTTCATCATGCTATGCTCTTTTGTTTACATTTTCGTGGGTGAGTTGTCCCCCTTTCATTCTCACGATGTGTATTAATCGTGTTTTCAAATTGATTTTATTAAAAAACAACTGGATTTTTCCCATTTTCGGTCCCGTTAGAACCACCACAAGGTAATTTTATGTAGTCCTGTGAAGTTTTGTTGAAATCGGCTAAAAAAATGTAGGAAATTCGATCCAACATATAAACGTTACAGACACACACACAACCTGCGTTTTATAATAAGTAAGATTATGCACTAATAGTTCTAAACAAGTTTAATTAAAAAGGATAGCTTGTCTGGATTTATCTATTGTCTTAACCAGGTATTGAACTCACACTCTTTGGGTCCTGTCACTGGATCTAACCAACACCTTTATCCACTGTGCCATGTGTCCTTGTTACCCAGTTAATGCAGTGGAGAACTTGGAGAGGAGAATTAACAGGAGATAAGTGATAACTGACATCCATTAAAAACATGGCACGTGGAACTAGAACAGTCTACCCCAAGTGAGCGAAATAAAGGGTTCAGTTACAACCACATTACAACCATATATATATATATATATATATATATATATATACATATACACACACACACACATGATAAAAATAGGTTTAAGGTATGCTACATTAATTGGTAAAAGTATTCAATATCAGAGATAGAGCATATGTAAATATAAAAATAGACTAGACACCAAAGTCAACACCAAGCGATGACAGTGTTTCATGCTGAATGCAACTTTCTTTTAGGATAGCCTGAAGATTGTGTTCAACCATGAAACAGATTGTTGCTGCTTGGTGTTGACCTTGGTGTCCACTTTTATGATCTCAGGCAGACTAACCAAAATACAAAAAATTCTTTGGTAAATAAAGTACATATATATATATATATATATATATATATATATATATATTTTAAAGCTATGAGTTGAATACAAATTGAACAACTTAGACATTAAGGTTCAAATCCTACAAGTGACCATCTTGTTTAAATATTACTTGTAGAACATAATATTGACTTTAAAATGATACTGTTTGGGAAAAAAAAACAGAAAAACAATTTAAAATGAAGCTGTGTTTGCCTGAATTTGAATTACAAATCTTGTAAAGTGTTTTGCTTGGATCCCCAAAGTTAATGGTAATAATGGTTAAGTCCTGAAACTCAGCCTGATCACTGGATGAAGGAATTTTGGGGAGGCACTGTGACTTTTGAAAAAAGAAAACAGAATGCATAATTATTAGAAAAAGGATGATCCCAAAGTGCAAATTGCAAATCAGAGATACCAAAATCAAACAAGTACAAAAATGTAAATATTTAGAAAGTTTGATGCAAACTTTAAAAATATTGCCTTGAAAGCTTCATATGAGAGATCACACATTTTAATTATGTGGTGTGGTTTCAAATCCACTAACTGAACACAAATTTAACCTTGCTATTTTCATGGTCAGAGCTAAACAAAGTTTTTGAGTATTTTGGACTGGCATCTCTTTGAAATTAATCTTTTTTATTTTTATGGCTGGATGACTCATCAAACTCCTTGTTGGGATGGGTTAGATGTGTGTGTGAGGAGAAGATTTGTCTGAGCTATCATATTCAACCCTTTTCCTTTCACTCTCAAGAATACGGAAAATTTGTTTACACCAAATCAGAGATGCCAAAATAAGACAAATACAAAAATTTAAATATCTGCAAAGTTTTCTTAACAGAGTACAGAAGGTGCAACACCAAAATCAAAGGTGTATTGGGATAGCCAAAGATGCACTTCAAAAGCTAAGCAAAGTATTAAGAAACAGGAAAAACTTTGATAGAAACAAGGAAAAGAGTACTGGACCATGATATCTGTCCTTCTGTATGGCAGTGAGGACTGGACAATCTTCTGAAAGATGAAGTGACTTGAAACAACTTGAAAATGTGGTTCTACAGAAGGATGCTGTGGATACCATGGACCAAATATGTGAGCAACAACAGAGTTTTAGAGAAAATGAAATCAAAAAGGAAATTTATACTTAACATCAGAAAGAGACAGTTGAAATTTCTAGGGAACATAATGAAGAAAGAGGGCTTGGAAAATCTGATACACACCTGACAGATTGAAGGCGAGGGACAGAGGAAAACAATGCATAATATACTTAGTGAGCTTGAGTTTATGGATGGCAGAATAGAGTTTGCAAGAAATAACAATAAGACAAAATTTATTAAGAGCTACAAAGAACAGGAAGTTGTGGAGAGCCATGATTGCTTACGTTCTGAGGTGACATGGCACAAAGAAGTTGTATTTATTTATATGCATGTACATACACAAACATTAAATGCTCATGATGTATAGATAAGCTTTATCCATTAAAATGTCAGTAATAACATTTTAAAGTGTGACAAGTTATAATGCACAATATAATATACAATAATGTACAATATTTTTTCTTTCATTTATCTCAATAACCGAAACAATATTCTTATGCCACAACACTTTGTTAATAATGACAAGTTTCTTCACTTTGTATAAGAAAAAAAAATTAGAATATAATATGAAGATGAATCAATAAGTCCACACACTGATGCATAGTTATTAAGTGAAATTTAATCTGAAATTTTCACTGTATAATGTTCTACCGCCATGATTAATATGAATTAAGTACATTGACAAAGGAGATAATGTTGAAAAGTAATTGTGTAAAAAATGATTTTTATTCATTAATAAGCTACATATTTATTGAACTATCTGTATAAACAAAAGGGCTTAAAATTATTATTTTGCATTAAAAAAAAAAAAAAAAAAAAAAAAAAAAATTCTGCTGTATGTGATGAATCAAATTATAGAAAGACATGAAAAACTGCTGACTAAACAATAAAATTAAAAAAAAATAAAAAATAAAAACAAATTAGAAACAAATTACAGAAAATCAACAGCAAAATATTTTTCAGTTTGATTTGACAATGATTCAAGTTGAAGATTTTGAGTTAATGAATCTGAAAAGTATCACTAGGAAAAGATGCACAAGGAAAAAAAATAATTGGACTGTTACTGTTATCTCTTGCTAAATTATAAAATTTCAAGACAAAAAAAGTAACCTGATATTGTTGGAGCACTTAATATTTCAAGAGCCAAAAAAAAAAAAAAAAAATTCATTTAAAAGATTAGACTTTTTTTTTTCAATTTTACTTAAAATCTATTCTGTTAAATTTCAGTTGAGATTTTTAAGATGTACAACAGTTGAGATTAAAAGTTGGGTACAAATAACTCAAGAAATGTGTCAAGGGAGAAAGAAATGAAAAGAACAAAACTTCCAAAATGCAAGCAAAATTGAAAAAAAAAAATTAATTTTTTTCTTTGGCTCTTGAAATATTAAGTGCTCCAACAATATCATGTTAGCAAAAGTAGGATAAGGAAAAAGTGAATAAGTATGCCAACCAACCTTAAAAGGAAATCATGAGACTTGCTGATTGTAACATGTGCAGAGGAGTGTCATCATTAAACAACAGTTATATATTGTGGCATACTTTTAAAAAAAAAAAAAAAAAAAAAAATCTACTGCAAAATGTAAACGTCCCCAAACAGAAGGATGTAATTTCTAGCTCGCACTGTGTGTGTGTGTGTGTGGATAATTTGAAAAGCTCAGCAAGTACATTATTTATGGGATATTTTATATAAAAAAATTAAAATGAAAAAAAAACTCTTGTTTTGAATGTTTAAATTTGAAAAGAAAAAAAAAACAATTTTTATACAGAAATCTGACAAGAGAATTCATTCTCATTTAGATTTTATTTTCATTTTAAAAATTAGAAAGAATTTTTTCTTTTTTAATGTGACATCATTTGATATAATATAAACAAATAGTATTCCTATTTTTCTTTTTGAATTATTCTATAATTTGTGGAGAGAGTGGCAGAAAAATATCAATTGGATTTAATTGACTTACAATACAACAATTTTTTTTTTTTTTTTTTTTTTTTTTTTAAAATCAAAATTTAATTCCAAATCTACTGCTGACTTCTACAAGAAATATGTTTTGCCAAGCAGGGAACAGAAAAGCGTTTTAAATAATGCAAAAATGATGATATTATTTGGAAGTACATATCCTTGTGAACAACTTTTTTGAAAATGAAATCTACTAAAAGTCTAAGAACAAGGTTGAGTGATGACCACCTGGATGATGTTTTGCTCTTATCATTGACAAATATTTCACCTGATATGGTGAAGTTATCGAACAATATGCAGAAACATCTCATTAAATAATTTGCCATTTCTAACTGTAGTATGGAAAGTACATTTTTGTTGATTGTATTAGTTGTTATACAGTATTTTTCTTCAGAGAATTTCATACTTTC
>CAHIKZ030000126.1:217500-275000 GCA_903632075.3 Acanthosepion pharaonis | reverse complement strand
CAGCCAACTATCCAGCCTTGAAACCGCCAGGCTCCCAACGCTAAACCATCACGATTGATAACATTGACACCACCCAATTCTTCGTCAACACCAGTCACCTCAGCATACCCAACTCACAACAGGCATTCCCTTGCACTCATTACCATGAATCCCATTTTTGTGGAAACACAGGCCTACCAGCTACACCAATCCATTGTCAGCCCAGCAACCAATGCACCCTACCAAGAATTGAAACACCACCATGACCTCAATTGATCCACATGTGCACAGACCCAATCAATGACTATACCTTGTATATTAAACAAATACACATTGTTTAAAAACCTAATCCTCATTATTCCTTTCACAATCAAATGCTTATTATAACATTGGTCTCCATAGAAATACTGAGCAATAAATTCTTATAGCCATTTTCTAATTGGTCCAGTAAATTTTTGTATCATTAAAACAAACTTGTTACTTGCGAATCTCTTCTGTTTTTCTTATCTTCCAAGATCAAAGACAAGAAAAAGACATTAACAGACCAGTTTATTCTAAGAATCATAAAGAATCCAGCATGTTAAAATACAAAACTAGAAAAACAAACAATATGGTGAACATACTTCATTACCTGAGGATTTTTCAGTTTATGAGAAAACTTTCTATAAAATCTTTGTAAAAAGGAAAAATAAATAAATAGAAATAAAATAAATAGCAATCCTCCAAAACTTATTTCACTCCTAATACAGGAGCTTGTCAAAAAAAAAAAAAAAAAAAAAAAAAAAAAAAATGAAGTTCACAATAGTAATGGAATCAGTTTTAAAATAAACATTTTATAACAAAACAATTAATAGACATGTTTGTTAATTTTGCCTTAGTGTTTTATGCACAATTCTAAAATTATTAGTTCAATTTTTGGCTAAAGCAATTCAGAAATAAGTCAGAGAAAGCAAAACTTAAGGTAAATAATTTATAAAGTATCTAGGTAAAAATACTCAATGTAACATATCAAAAGTAAAATTTAAAAAAAAAAAAAAAAAGAGAAAAAACAATATACCTCACCACATCTGTGAAAGAAATAAAGTATTGTATTCAATATTTGAAGAATGTTATGTGGGACCAGAGAAAGGCATCACAGCGCAAATATTATGCTAAAAACAACTAAAATGAAGATGCTAACCTAAAAGAATTATAAATACAACACCTAATTATTATCTAACATAACACCTAATCTCAAAAATTCAGACAAAACCTAGTTACTGTTTTAAAAGCCATAGAAAAAACAGTGGCAAAAGTGTTCCCTTCCTTAGAGCTATTTTGACTTGAAGACACAATACAAAACCATTTAATTTCTCATCTTCAGCAAGGCTGGTTGTTTCCAAGGATGCCCACCTGCTCAGGCCCATTTGTGTTTCTTCAACACCCACAGAGCTAACCCATTCTTTTTACAGCAATTATGCTGAGTATACCTTAGTTACAGTTCAAGTATATGCCCCACTAGGACCAGATAGTTTTGAATTCAGATTTGTCCTTCTCTAATACTGGCTGCCAACTAAGGCTAGAGACTTGAGGTCTGGGTTGAGATCAAGTCCTAATAGGCACTCAAGGCACAGACACTCCCTGAGATAATGCTCATTCACCAGGATGGGCAAAAAATTCAGTGTTTACTTAGTGATAATACATACTGTTATATCCTTGCATAATTATAAAGAGGTTAGTTAAAGCCAACTGCATAAAACTAGCTTAAAAGGAATCATTTCACAAAAATAAATACATTCATGTGAGATTAGACATCTGGTATTAGGTATTGTGGTCAGATGAATCTAAATAGAATTATCTAGCCAAATTTCAAAATGCAATGTTGCAGAAAATTGACACTGCCTGCCATCCAAGAAACACCTTTGCCACTGTCAAGTATTGTCAAGTGGGTCTGTGATGTATTTCTCTCAATCTAAGAGTTTGTCACTATGCAGAAAACAATGGAGAGAGCAATGAAGTGCCAAATTCTTGAAAAAAGTTTTAGCTAGAAAAATCCACTTGTTTCATAATTTCTAGAACATGCAGCCAAATCTACTTTAGAAATGATTCAGATTGGCAATTAATGGTTTAGTCTCTGGCCAAAAATCAAAGCCCAGATATGAACTGCATCAAACATTTATAACAAGAACACAGTTTGATCTTGAAGTACAAACTACCTTCAATTTTGACAGAAATTGAAGTATTTGGCCACAAAGAATTTCATTATTCAATATATATATATAAAAATAAAAAAAAACAAACTTATATTCAACTATTGAAAGAGGGACACAGTGTTTCAATTGAATATTAGTCAGGAGAAAGTAAATATTAGAGATAGAATAAAAACTTTTGCAAATTTGAGTTAATAAAATTTCTAGAAGTGAACTCAATATTCCAACCAGAATGTTTTGCCATCATTGGGAAATTTTATATGAAAGATTTTTTTTTTTTATTTAATGTAAAGCTTAATCATTTTGAAAAAGAATTGCAAATAACTTGCATTTGTGTAAGGTTCCCTCAGTCAGGAAGTATAGACTTTTGTAACCAAATGTAAATAAATAATTATATAAAAATACTATCACTAGAATAACTGGTTTTCCTAGACCTAAACATCATTGAACTTTCATTAGTAGTTACATCCAATTGTATATCAAGCTGGATAACCTACAGGGATTTCTGAACTAGACCCTTTATTTAATCTACAAGAGTAGACTGTTCTCATTCCACTGCACATGTATAGTGATATTTCATCTAGTTCTAAAGATGAGGACAATAGTCCTAATATAAATAGTGTAAATAAGATCTATATTTGTCTCCTCAATTTCAAATACAACCTAACCATTAAATTTCTCAAGTACCAGCTCCCATCTCCTTCGTTAAAAGTAAAATGAGAATATACACTTATTACAAAAACAAATCTGTTCCATTCTATTGCTCAATGAATGTTCTGCCACAACAATTGTTATTAATTACACCGAGATCAATAACCAATATATAGAGGAGATGAGATTATAATTATTGTTAAAACTCTCTAATAATAGGTCATGATGGAGTAATGGATAGCTGCTTGAATTGAGGAATCTGAGAGCCAAGTTCAAATTCCAGTTGAATTCATTACATTCACTTATATGCTAATACCCTTGGAAAAGAGGTATGAATCCACTTCTCCCCCCAGTTATGGGTAAATAGCAGGACAGACTGGGTTCTATAGCCTTGGATGGCAACTGGTCTACTGCAGAAAGAAATTGCAACCTACTGCAGGAAAAAATCTGCCTCGTCAGTCATGTTATTTTCATGTATCATGTATAGCACATAAATGACTGATTTGTTAATTGACAGGCAATCTATTTCATCCAGTTGCTATAAAACAAATATAGTGTCAAACATTTTATCCATTAAAATAATTAAACATTTCCAAAAATTTGTTTCAGTTAAGTCAGTGGTGAGTTGTATACTTGTTAGGTTTCAAGGGAACAAGATTCAGTAGAAATTTACATTTACTTCTCTGGGGGTAGGTAACAGATACATGTACACTAAGTTTGTCAAAGGTCATTAAATTTGAAACCTTTGAAGGTAGGCTGGTTTTTAATTCTTGGAAAGCGTAGCTGTCAGTTGTGTTATATACACACACAAAGACACAAACATTTCTTTTAACAAAAAGAACTAACAAGGAAAAGAAACAAAGTTTAAGCAAACAAAATTCTTGTGAATGAAATAAAGATCTACTTGAAAGACTTATCAAATTTACCAAATATAACAATCATCTACTGATGGTGGGTGAATGTATGAGCTAAAAGCAATAAAGATGAGGATAATAGTCCAAACATATCACTAAGTCATATACCAGTGGCTGTACCTTGAATTCATTGTAGGATATAAATAAAAATGAATGAATAAAGAAATAAAATATGAACTTATGACTAAAGACTTTGCTCAGTCCCCCTGTTATAAATTATTATCAAATTTTAAAATTTTTAATATTAAATTCATTTTCAAAACATATCTTTATAATATTCACTCTATATTTTTCTTCTACACAATATGTAGTAATATTATAATTCAATATTGTGTAAGATATGTGCATTGTGCAACAGAATGTTTGAGATGTTTTTTTATCAATGAGCATATTAGTAACAACAGTTTACAAATCTATAGAAGCTAAATGTCGTCTTACAAGCAAGGTGGATTATGAATCTTTTAGGGGCCTGTGGGCTAATGAAATTATGGGTCCATCCTCAGACTTGCCCACACCTATCTTGAATATTATTTTTCCTTTTTACTTGTGATATATTTGTGTGACATTTACAGAACTTGAAATAAACTTATTGCAAATTCTTTAAATAAACTAGAATAACTAGCTTTTGTTTGTCAATAAAAATATTATTTAAAAAATACCACTATTTTACTATTTATTGTAAACCAAATTACCATGTATCTCAACACAACCATAATAAATAAAAAAAAAAGCTTGAGGAGCCCTAGTCTGCAGCCTATACTAGCCAATAGGATAATTCAACCTTGTTTACAAGTAAAGCTATGATAAGTATCTTTCCTTGGTTAAACTTTCAAATATTATTTTTCTAAATACAGAAAACTTTGACAAGAGATACACAAGATAAATTTCATTGAAACTAGTTTAACATACACATACATATATAATTATGTGGTCAAGTGGTTGGAACATTCACTTTCTGGCCAGGAGACCCAGGTTCAAATCTTAATTTATCAGAAAGGTTACTTTTTTTTATATTATCAGTCTTGGGAGGTGGTCACTTCCCAAGACTGATAATATAAAAGACAAGACTACGGCACCACTAGAAAGTGCCTGAAAACCATATCACAGATTGACCCAAGCTTTGTGAGTAACTGTGACGACATGACTTCATGCTAGTATGGAATCATAAGTCATTGTGATCAAGGGTTTGCACATACTTCTGATCATGACAAATTATGCACTCGCTCCCAGAAACTGTAACTAAGGTCCATTCAGCATAGTTGCAGTTTAGACCACAGGTGAGCTCTGTCAAACACAAATGTGCCTGAGTAGGTGTCTGCAACACAGAATAGCTAGCTGCTTTAGCAGACAAGGTGTACTAAGAAAATCCCATGACCCATTGGGGTCGTAAGGGCAACACATACCACAGCAGAAATAGTTTCTTGGGCAAGATAGCCTGAAGGAGGCCAACCCCCTCCAGGCCAGTTTGAATTCAGAGTTTTCCTTCTCCTAGAAAGGTTGCCACCCAGGTTTATAGAACCCATTCTGTCCTGCTATTTACCCATAGCTGGGGGAAGAAGAAAAGAATTCATACCTTTCCCAAGGGTATTAGCACATAAGTAAATGTAATGTATCAGAATAGAATTCAAACTTGTCTCTCCGATTCCTCAATCACAGCCACTATCCATTACTCCACCATACTTCATACACACACACATATTATATATATATATATATATATATATATATATACACACACTATTCATAATACTAACCAATGTAATTGTAGGCATTCTGACCAATGCCCATTACCAAGCAAATATTCAATTAAATCTCTTGTTCATCTAAGTATTATTTCTACAATTGAGAATCAGACTGTTGAAAAATTCTATATTGGTAGTACTAAGACTTCTTTTAAGACTAGGTGGTATCAACATATCTTTTCCTTCACCAATAGTACTTATAGAAATAAGACATTACTTTTGAAATATTTTTGGAGTTTAAAAGGTGTTAATAAAACTCCCAAGGTGAAATGGAAATTTTAAAAATAGCTACAGCATGTAGATATTTTATATGAACCCCATTTTCTGTGTTTACATGAAAAATTGAATATTATCAGATTTTTTTTTAATAAAAATTCCTTATTAAACCAAAATGAATTAATGGTAAATTGGTGACAGTCTACCTTTTACCTTGCAATTTAAACATTGGAATTTAATAATGCTTTTTATTATATTTTAGTAGACGAAATGCAATACACCTGATATGGCTTATTTTTCAATTTGTAAGATTAATTTAGATTTAATATAGCTCTGTATTAATCTCCTGTTAGTATTATTAACATCTTATATGGATATACTAGTGTTTAGTTAGTATTTTTAACATCTTGCATTGAGTGGTTGGTATTATTAACATCTTATATGAATGTTCTGTACTTAACAATTGCATATAAATTTGCCAAATAATTCTATACATTTAAATTATTTACTAGTTTCTTAAAGAGGCCTCTTATTCAACTACAAAAGTTTTAGGTAGGAAACTCACAAAGGATATGACTGGTTAGCATCAGGTTAAAATACCTCCCTAGCCCCTCCGCTTTTATTTCTTGGGAAAATTGATTTATTTGTATACACTTTATAAATTCACACAACCATCTATATCAGTTTTTAATCTAATGTCTGCGATCTGTTTCAGACAACTTCCTGTCATGACCCCTTTTCTAAAAATTTTTTTCTTTTTTGCTCAGTTTGAATTTGACATTGATCAATCAACTGAAAATGACCTAAGTAAAGCACTCAAGCCTATATTTTTTTCCTTGGAAAAAGAGGAAGTATTTTGATCCTGAAATTAATCGTTCACCTTGTAGTAATTTACAATCACCTGAAGAGATATAGTGACATGTGCCAAGACACAATTGCAATTGTGTAGTGATTTTTTAACATGTTTTTGATTTAAAATCCTTTATATATATATATATATATATATATATATATATATATATATATATATATATGGTAGTGGCTGTCAACTCACAAGGCAAGTATGACCATCACTGACATGTCCAGCCCTTCAGTTAAGTTCCCCCACACAACACTGCGTTCATCAGTTGTGTGAACAATGGAGTGGTAAAAGATTACTTTGATCATTATCACTTCCAATGTGCCTTTTCATATGTCTCCTTAGGCCCAACCTGAATTTGAACACGCTAGTGCAAGTTGGGCATTCAAAGCATCTCATTAGGAAATTGTCATATATATGGTGGAGTTGGTGTGATTTCTGGTGACTGAGCAGACCTGCCCTGGACAGATATCGAATTGCATTGGACACATGGCCAGGTTGGTACCTCATGGCAATTCAGGGATCCCTTCTGAACCCTTTTCTTCAGTTATGAATATCTTTACATACATACATATAGTATAGCTGGCCACTCATAGTCGATGATACCCATCTAATAGAGCAGCTAGCCAATCCCTATTGCAGGTGCTTGCTCAGGCGCATTTGTGTTTATTCAACATCCACAGAGGCTACCTGTGGTTTATACTGCAACTATACTGGGCAGACCTTACAGTTTCCAGGAAAGAGCATGTTATCCAGCATGATCATCAATTTGAACAAGGCCAGCACGCTCAAGCCCGCAGACACTATGACTTGTGACTGTGCTAGCACAGCTATTGACGATCCCCAAGGTTTCCATCTGTCCAATTTCACTCACAAGGCTTGAGTCAACTTGTGGTATGGTTTTCAGGCACTTTCCAAAAGGTGCTGCAGTCTCCTTCCTGACAAATTGACCAGGGTGAGATTTGAACCTGGATCTCATAGTTAAAAAATAATGTTCTAACCATGTTATATATATATATATATATATATATATATATATATATATATATATATATATATATATATATATATATATATATATATATATATATATATATACACACACACACACACAGGGTGTCCCAAAATAATGTATACACTCTGAATTGTTATAACTTATTCAATTTATGTATTTTGACTTGTAAATAAGATTAATACAAGAGAAAGAATACACATTTAAAGAATTTGAGCAATTGTTTCAGATTTTTTGCTGTAAACTTTGTCTTTTAGAAACCCCCACAAAAAAGAAATCCAAGGGTGTCACATCTGGTGATCTAGGTGGGTATTCAACTGTCTCTTCTAATCCATCTGTCTTGCATATTTTCATCCCTATAAAAAAAAAATGTAATATTATCTATTAATATTGAAAGAGTGTATACATTATTTTGGGGTACCATATTATATATATATATATATATATATATATACACACACTTGTTAGATAGTATTATCCACAATATATGTTAACAGCAAAAGGGAGCTTTCTTTTTTCTTTTTTTTAATAGTATCACAATAAAAACGAGCACTATCCTGAGTTAATGTGAATGATCTGAATGTATTTAAAGAGTGAGTTTACATATTTAAACTTATTTATATAAATATACAGAAAAATAATAAAAAATAATAATGTGCAGAATAAAAAGTGAAAAAACAATGAGCTGCTTCAAATATCTATCTCTTTGCTTTTAAGCTTTGATTTCATTGCTAAAAAGAAAAAGACGAAAGAAAAATATGCAAATCCTTTGATGGGATCAGTTTAGATCAATGAGAACTTTTGTGCTTTTAAATTTGTCGTAAGTATAAATAAGAGAAATAATATTTAGATGCAAGTCATGTTATCAAGATATTGTGTTATCAATGATACTATGTATAGAATTTCCTACTGTCAGGCCCAAGATATCATGAACACTATCAATTCAGGCATTCAAATCTGATCAAATGACTAAACATCAGAATATATTTTAGAATTCTTTCTCAGATAGGCTAAGAACTTTCTCAGATATATTTACAAAAAACATGAGATATTAGGTGTATGCAAAAAGTTTCCAGCATATTTTTTTTCTATTTCAGTTGAAATAGAAAAAAAAAATATGCTGGAAACTTTACACCTAAATCTCACGCTTTTGCATACACCTAATATCTCACGTTTTTGCATACAAATATCTCACGTTTTTGCATACACCTAATATCTCACGTTTTTGCATACACCTAATATCTCACGTTTTTGCATACACCTAATATCTCACGTTTTTGCATACACCTAATATCTCATGTTTTTTGTAAATATATCTGAGCAAGCTTACATGTTATACAAAAAAACAAAAAAATTTGATTTTGCAAACCATTGTATTTTTTCATATAAAACATACTGCATGCATCTGTCAGGATCTCCAGCAGAAAATCTGGTGCTGAAAGATGCTCTGCTAAGACCATAAGAGATGGAGGGGCAAGGCAAGGTTCTCATAGGGTTAACACTATGGTTAAAATCAGACTATTGTCAGGCTAACAACCAAGCCAGGTGAATCCATCTATTGTTACAATACCCAGCAGTGATCTTAACTGAACTTCCCAATGCACTGCCAAGACTACAAGAGCTGTAGAGGTAAGGTGGCTCCTATAGGCTCAACACTTTCATGGCATGAGATTTAGCTGCAGCAGCATCCAGAATAACATACCAATGTTTATCTTTTCTGGTAAATTACAATCTGCCATTGTAAATTGTCTTTTTCACAATGCTTCATAAGTTTTTAATTGAGTTAAGCTGGCCACTTCAAACAACTGTTTTTGAAATACAGGGTGCAATGGGTAAATTGTCACCATTTTATATTTTTAATTTCATGCATACACATTGTTTTTGATTTGGTTGACAATCCATTCATCTTCCCCTAGGGCCTCAAACTTGACACAGAGGCCTACATCAAGTGCATTGATGAGATAGTACTGCCCTGGGTCAAGAGGGTGGCTTCTGGAAGACCTTATGTCTGGCAACAGGACTCTGCACCATGCCATACAAGCAGGAGAACTTAGTCATGGCTGTTAGACAATTTCTGCAACCACATCACCCCTTACATCTGGCCACCTAACTCCCCAGACTGCAGCCCCCTTGATTATTATGTGTAGGGTGCAGTTGAGCAAGAGACCAACAAAACTCTTTATAACAACAAAGATGAACTGAAGGCAAAGATTATGGTAGCATTCACCAATTTAAACAGAGACCATTCAGAAATTTGCAGGAAATTCCAAAGTCATCTGGAGGCTGTGGTTGAAACCAATGGCAATTTTATTGAATGAATTTACTCTTTAGTATTTCAAAATATTTTTGTGTAATTTTGGTAAATATATCTGTTAAAATGAGATGACAGTGTTATTTTCATTTTTGCATAATTTAGATGACAATTTATCCATCCCCACCCCATAAATTTTATTCAGATATTCATTAGCTTTTTTATGCCAAAACTGGAGTACTATTGTGCTTAAAAAAAAAAAAAACCTTTCTGAAAATGCAATCTTAATATCATGTCGTCTACCAATTCCCTATTCCAAAACACCTAATGAATGCCTGATCGGCCTTTTGTTCCATACATCTTGCTCATTACAGCATTCATCATTAAAAAAGGGGGTGCGTGGATTTTTAAATGATATAGATGTCTCAGTTTTGGAAGTTTTTGGTCTGTAATTATAGAATAAAGTTTTGTGAAAGACACTTTCCCATCATATGAACTTCAATAGCAAAACATTAATTTTCAGAGAGAATCCTATTTAGAATGAAGAGGGAGAAGATCATCTCAAACACAATCTCAACTATATTTTTTTAATGCCATGCCAGGATGTAAACCATAATTCTCCATGGACTGCTTTATTTTATTATTGCTATGCATTCTTAGGAAAAGTAATGGAATGGTTTTCCTCTTGTTTTCTCCATAGTTTGGGATTCAGAGTTTTCTTTCTTTGATTTGTTGCTATTCAGAACCAGAGAGCTAAATCTACACTGTTATTTAACTCATTGCTGGGAGGGGGGGGGAGAAGAGACTAAATTATGCCTTTCCCAAGGACATGAAAGGAAAAGTGAATGCAACATGTCAACTCAGAACCCATGGCCCTCCAATTCCACTTTCTCTGCTGATATCTGTTAAACTATAAGCATATTTACTATTTAGAAAATTAAAAAAAAAAAAAAAAACAAACTTGAAGATGGTAATGCAAAATAACTCTGAAGCTTCTATTTTCATTTCAGCCAATTAGATTAAGAGTTATAGAATATCTTTTTTTAATAATTTCACTCCAAGCAAGATAGAATACAAGAAAAAGAAAAACATTAAGAATGGAGACCAAAAGAACAAGAATTAAGAAGACAGTAGATAATGAATGACATTGCATTTAAACTTTTGAAGATCAAACTTGACTGGGAAGCAAGAAGCCAGAAGAGAGTTCCACAAGTGCAAGAAAACAAGCTGCTAGCATAGAAAATAATCTTTCCACTTCATCTCGGTGGAAAACGTTAACCTGAGAAGGCACAATGAGTTACTCTCCTGGGAGGTTAACATCAGCCCTGCTGATGGAAGGCAGAAAGGGTTCCCTCAAACGATTAATAGAGAACAGTTTTGTTTTGGATGCATTAAAATTAACAAGCTATTCTTTGCCCCACTTAAAAGAATGCAGGTCACTTTTTAGGTCAGTTGCAAATTTGATCTTATCGATCAGATCTGGCTTACCATTAAGACAGATATTATTATTATTATGAAGAGATGCTAACCCTAAATGGTCTTGAGTTAAAACAAAAGAGGTTTGTTCCTAGTCCCAAACTGTCAAAACCCAGTAATGATCAATAAAAATCTTTTAGTGAAATTGAATAAATCTAGATTCAATTATAGGAACTTCTATTCTTAAAGCCTAGAAATTTTTCTTAAGTGATAAGCTATCATGAAATCAGATCCTTTTTTTTTTTTCATGAAAATCAAAGTTATTAAATAAATTAGAATACTTCCATTTGGGATTTTGTTTAAAACCAGAGAAGGGACAAAATTTACTAGCTTCTCCACTCAAAGTGAATGCAAGAACTACCAAATCACTGTCAGATTTCCCTCTCAGAATAAATCAATTTATATCCTTCAAATTTCTAATTGGTATAAAAAAAAAAAAAAAAAAAAAAAAAAATCACCTTTACTTGAAGCTTAGAATGTTCCAAAGTTATTACATAATCTTTGTAGAAAGTTCAATTACACATTTTATTGAACTATTTCTAAGAGCTATTTCCAATATTTGTGATTTTATATTTCCAGTATCAGATATGAAAGGAGAGGAAAGCGGGATCATAATGTTCTCAACTACAGTCATGAAATCATTTCCTATTTTGATATTTCTGAGAATAAAACAATATATTATGTAAAAGTTTTAAAAAAATAAAAATGTCAAGGTTATGACAAATTCAGATATCTATTCCAATTACTGATAATCTTGGTAAACATGGTATTTATGAAAGAAAGCTTTGGATGGAATACAATGACATATTTCAATAAAAGAGGAAAATTTTAAACTCCTTTACAGAACAGATTGGTATTCGATTGAATTTGCAAGCTAATTTTAGAGACAAAAAAAAAAAAAATCACGATATGATCAAAAAACAAAGTAATAATAATAATAAAAGAATATAACTTATAAATATTAACTAATCGACCATCAGACCAAGTAACAAAAAATGCTGATATTTTTATTCACATTTAGACTAAGGTTCTCGTCTATTCTCATTATCACAACGTATTGGCCATTATATACTCTGGCCTTCATCAGATATTTGGCAATTTGATTAGCACTCAGGGAATTTTGAGCTGAACCCTTCATTTAATCTATTGTGGTAGAATGTTCTTGTTCCACTGCCCAGGGATATCTCTTGTGCTTTCTAGAACTGTTTAGTTATTTCTTGCCCTGTTTCTTCAGTCTACAACTGTATTGCCCAGCCCAGGGATTGAACTTCCAATTACTATGTCACCAAATTTACAATGCTTTGATCCACTTGGCTGTTCTTGAATATAAATAATATAAATGTTGAGAATTCCTCAGCCCACAAATTTAGACAGAAATTTGAAATTTTTAGTTGTATTTCATTTATAATACAATTGTATTATTAATATGAACAAATTTATTTATCCAATGCATAAGAAATTATTTCATTTCATTCTCTCAAAACAGTTCAAAATATAATTATGATTAGGCAGTAAATAAACAAAGTTAGAGAACAATTCAAAGAAAGAAATTGCAGAATCTGTTGCAAAATGAGGATCCTGGCAGACTAGAAAAGCCTAATAACATTTGTCTAGAAGAAATAGGAAAATCTCCTGAGCTACAGAATACAAGTTCAATCTGATTGGAAATTAGATCTTTATTCCAATTCCATGTTGCCTATTAAACAACCAAAGAATAAGGGCATTGTTACAAAATGATAAAAAGTAACAACAACAAAAAATAAATAATTAAAAATCTGAAATAAAAACGTATATTAAAAAAAAACAAAAAAAAAAAAAAACAAACTAAAAAGTCTATTGTAAAATATTAATTCATTCAAACAATAAAAGTAGTATTGCTTCATGGATGTAAAATTTTAAACAGTGGTCTTAAACATTCTGAGATCAAAAGAAAACTAGTCATATGACTTCAGACACAAAGAAAGTGTGCTTTGGTACATATGTGTGAATGTTATTAAAAAAAACAAAAAATAATGTTAAGAAATATTTTAACCTGAAGAAATATTATTTAATGGTTGATTTACTTCTAAGAGATACCTTATTAAAGTTAATAAATAAATGTCTTGTTACACATTTTAAAATCATTAGCAGTCTCTAAAAATTCACCTTTCTCTACATGTCTGAAGCTTTTTAACACAATGTAATTTCATTTTTATATTACAAAAATTATCTCTATTTTTCTATAAAAGAAACATTTCAGTAAACTAATATAAAAATAGTAATTTTAATTGAGGAAAGAAAGCAACAGATGCCATATTATATTCTTCAAACAAGAGAATTATATATCTGTGTCTAGAATTTCTTTAGTCTGAATTCACATGTTTTGTATAGTGTCTATAAAGAAAATTAATCTTTTATGAAGTGGAATTTCTTTATAATAACAATTATGTCACCCTCCAATTTTATTTTAGTAATTTTATATGCAGTCTCACCCATTTAAATATGAAATTTAAAACACAAAAAGGAAAGTATTCTATGGTTATTTTTTGGTTATGGTTATTAAAATAAATGTTTCTCTATTGAAAGGTTTTAATACCTTCTAGAACAATAGGATGACTTTCTGTGATTTATCTATCAATTTCAGCACAATATGTAAGCATCAACTCTCTCATATATACACACACACACAATATATATCATATATATCTATGATATATAAAAAACAACTTTGTGAACAACATGAGATGACTAATTTATAGTTAATTATATTTAACATAGTGATGACTCAGAATGAGAAATTGGTGAGCTGAGTTTGAATTTTAGTTGAGATCATTACATTCATCTTAACACAAATACCTTTAGGAAAGATATGAAATAATCTTTACTCCCCCAGTTATGGATTAAGTAGTGGGGGCAAACTAGGCCCTTCACATTTTCAAATAGAGTGAAGCATTTTTCTGTTAAATATTTCCATGTACTTTGTGTCTACTACTATGTCCATGTGTAGGGTATGAATAAAAGGACAACATATCAAATAGTCAGTCCAAGTGATAGTCTGAGTAGCATATTGATGCAAAAGTCAGAGTTGAAGTAGTAAGAGGAGTCAGCAAGAAATCTTCCTGTGTTGAACTTATTTCTTCTCATGAAAACTGGACTAAAAAAAAAAAAAAAAATTTGTGAAACAGACGAACAATTTCTGTAATATAAAAATTTTGGATTCACACTTTATCTGCTTTCTTTTCCTTTTTCTTTGTGAGTTGAATATTTTTAAAAAGCCAAATTTTCAGTGCTTCAACCATCCAAAGTCTTCAATAAATTTATAGGTTTTTCAAACAAAGAATTCTTTAGAAATTAAACTAACAATTTGCTGCCAATATGAAATAAATTATAAATAGTTCAAGAGGATATATTTCAAAAGAATCATTCATTTTTCTGCGATTCTGAAGAAAAATTTATTTTAAACAAATTGACAACTACTAAATAGCTACTCCAGTTAGAAATTTGGTAATCAACTGGTTTCTTATAAATTTTGATATTAAACATCAAAATTTCACAAAGTCAAACATTTGGCCAAAAGCATCAAATGAATTCAGCTTCAACATTAATGAATTATTGGTTTAACAGAAAATCAATTTAAAACTATCAAGAAAATGACACATTCAGAAAAATGGAATTCAATCAAAATTAGGGATAATGAGAGAACAATAGTAAAAATGTAACAATTTTCCTGCTAAGAATTTGCAATTTTGCCAAATCAAGATGTTACATAAAAAAGTGAAATTTGTTAGCTAAAATAAAACAAAGACCAAATTCGATCCTCCTCTAAAAATCTTGTATTTTATAATCATTGACATTATTTGTACTACATTCAATCAAAGAAAGTTGTAATGCAATTATCACCAATACCAACCCTACCCCAATTACATATGTCCAGCCTCCATTTCTCAAATATAAAGTGAATTTTTCCCAATGAGATGTTCAGTCATTTTCTCCCAACCAATCTTTCAAGCAATTAGCAATTTCTAAGTTTAAAAAAAAATAATTTAAAAACTGAAAACACCTACTGCATATAATAGAATCAGGAGAAAAGATTACAACTACACAATTTCAACAGAATAGTAATATACTTACTAGGAAAAAAAAACTCTTCAAAAGCTATAGAATTGTAGTAGTCAAGGTTGCCACTGATCACCAGTTTGGATCAAGAGGTGTTACTATTTGTTACTGCTAAGGTGGAAATGTTTCAAAGTAAAGGAATTTAGCATTTTCAAAAGAAATAAATTTCAACACATGGAGTATTTTTATACATATTTATTTAAACAACAACCTAGATCACAAAGATAAAGAAGAAATCAGTAGTAAAAGATATAAAATATGTAGTAAAAGATAGCTTAAAAAAAAAAAAAAAAAAAAAAAAAAAAAAGAACATTTATGGACTTAGCCATAGATAGAGATAGAGAGGTCCATGTGGTTTGTTTGAAATTAAGTATTTCGTTTGCCATGGGAAAGGAATCGCCCTCAACAGAGACAAGTTCCATCCCAGAGTAGAAAAAGAGTTTATTTCCTTTTTTTTTTTTATAGTCCTAAATAGAAGGACACACAGCAGGCATCCTGACAGAAAAGGTGGGATAATTTTCACAATCTTATCTTTTGTCAACTATGAATATTAAATTTAACATGAATTTTTAAAAATAGATAGAATTTTTTAAAATTTAATAGGGAAAAATAACAGAAAATTTTCAACTCTAGGACATACAAGTAAATTTCTACAATAAATAAATAAAAAATTAACATGCTTATGGTTCATATATTGCTGGTATTTAAAAAAAAAAAAAAAAAAAAATATGCATAATATGCAAGTATTACACAAAATTTGGCTGAAATCAACATGTGCTCCCATTTGAGATATCATATTGGGTGCTACTTTAGTTTTGTGGTCTGCTAATTCATTTACAGTTTAGCGTATAGTCTATCACCATTACAAGAACTTTATGCTGCAAGATGAAAAAAGTTGAATAATATTAAATGGTTTATCATTAATGACATACACTTAATCATACAAATCATAAACATCAAAAAAGGCTAAATAGTACAAATACATTAATAGTCATCATTATGAAGCAAATCATTGGTGGGTTAAGGTTAGTACTAGGGTAAAAATAAGGGAAACATAAGAGTTAGACCACAAACTAAAGGTCATTTTATATTGACCAGTCAGGAGCACTCAAGTTAAAAGGGTAAAAAAAAAAAAAAAAGTTAAACACAGGTAATAAATTCATACCATGAGATGCAGACTGCACACTAAAGATCATTTCACAACATAGACTATGAAAACTATGGTAGACCACATGCTAAAGTAGTACCTCATATTCACTAGTATGCTGTTGCAACAAAAACTTCTTTGATCATCATAAGTAAACTAACAACTTCTAAAATGCTGTAAAACATTAAAATGTTTATTAGGTAGCAAAAAAGAAGCAAATTGGCTACAACTAGAGTCAATGAGGAACATTAGTCTCACCTAAGCCTTGATCACATGTGATCAAAGATCAATAAACAGTATGTCTAAATCCTATTCTCCTAGCTTGCACTTTCACATACAGTTAAAAAGAGTAAGGACTATTATTCTATGATACCTGTAGCATACCACATACAAGGTCAAAGAAATTGGACAATTTCTCTCCTCTATTCCTTATAAGCATAGGTTTCCAGATTTATAAAAAAAATAAAGGCCTTATATAACTTAAAATCATAGTGTGATGATGTTTAAATGTTTTGAACACCCTCCTCCATTATTTATAAGCAATTCAAATCAGGAAGAATGGTTAAGAACTTCTGTTCAATATAATGATAATAGAAACTATCATAATAAAAACAAATTTACCTACATCCACACTCACCCAGGTTAAAAAAAAAAAAAAAAAAAAAAAAAAAAAAAAAAATAGTACAAAATTCAAGAGTAGTGGCATATATGTATATGTGGGTAGTGCGAGATACAAAATCACATTTCTGCAAAAAAAATTCCCTGGACACTTATCAGTACCATTAATGTTCAAATTGCTTTTGAACAGAAAATGTTCACAACTGCTGAAACTTCTCTAAAAATATGTAGTCATCAGTGAAAGCAAACTTTAATAAAAATGAGAGCAGCTCCTTAGCTATTAGTACACTTATACTAAATAAATAAGCACAAGACATGGAAAAGTAATGAACTTGACCTTAAAAATAAATCTGTTTTAGTCAAGCTGAGTTATATAATTCTATTAAGCAATCATCAACTAATCTTCTAAAAGTAGTAACAGTTTCATTTGGATAAAGGTCATTGTTACTGACTGAACACGACGACGGTTGCTACTGAATTGTAGAGGATCAGAAACTTGGTGGATAGAAGGTAGGGGAGAGTAAAAGACAGAGCGGAAGTTAAAGAGAAACAAGTAAATAGATAAAAGCAGGAAATATTGGAAATGAGAAAAAGAAAACAAAAAATAAATAAGAGAAAGCAAAGAGCAAGTGGTTACAAAGACTACATTGCAAGACTGGTAATGAAAAGAAGCCAAAAATATGTTGAGTTGGTGAGCTATAAGTAAAAACAAAACAAGAAACGATTACAAGACTCATCACCTTTCAACATCTGAAAGCCATGATTAATCAATATGCAAACATTGAAATACTGAAGAGATTTGAAGACTAAATATTCTGCAATGTATAATATTGCTTTTTTCAAGAGCAAACCGTTTCAGTAAAGCATTAATAGATTTCATTTTTACACCAGTAGCCTTAAAAGATGAAAGAAAAAAACTACTTAAATTGTAAGACAATGGAATGGTTATCTTAGGAATTAATAGATTAAATGAAATGTACAGCACATAATACATCCTGTTCTTTAATATTGCTAATTTTATTTTCTTTAACATTAATTTGGGGTTTTTGTTGATGCAGAGATTTCATTTCTAAAACTTTTTCTAATGCAGTCCCAAGTTCAACTGAGAGGACAACCTTTGCTTGATTTTTTTCTTTTTCAATTCTCATCTCATATTACAAATAAAGCTATCAATAGAAAACAGAACAGGCTGTAGCTTGTGTATAATGTAAATCGAAGATAATGTGTATAATTTAATGGAAAAATACAAATGGGTTGCATGATCAACTGAATTTATTATCTTAACTATGCAATATTTATATGGCTTCTGTCAGAGATCAAAACAAAATGATCTTTTATGTTAGGCACAAAAATATCCAAGCCTAATTTAAAACTTATACACCTTCAAGTTGATATTTTATTAACTATCAAAACAATCACCATAGAAAAGATGTATCTTTATTGTCCTCTCTTTCTATAATTTCATCACAAAAACGTCATTTTAATTTTTTGCTAATTATCAATAAAATATATACAAATAACCTTAATGAAAGTTATTTATACAAACATCTAGTGTAGCAACTGTAGGCTGTCAATTTTTGAATCTGAAGTCAATGTTTGGTTACATTGATGAAGACTGTGCAGCACTCTTTATTACATTCTTTGTAATTGTGACATGCAAGTAATAAGACCATGATTAAGATGACTAGTTACAAACCAGGATGCAAGTAAAATTCACTAAATATTATCAATATTTAATTGAAACTATTTACATTATTCGGCCTGTTGTCCTCGTCTTTATTGTCATATTTATCACAACATTTTGTCCATTGTACATCCTTCAGGTGATATACGTTGGAATTATGAACGGAACATACAACAGCTGAAATGTTAACAAGACAAGAGATAAAGACAACAGTTTGAATAGGGTAAATAGTGTAAATAGTTACAATATCTCACAAATATAGACAGATCCTGAAGACGGCCAGAGCGTACAACGACCGAAACAGCGTGAATATGGCAATAAAGATAAAGGCAACAGTCTGAACAATGTAAATAGTGTAAATAGTTACACTATCACATCTCAGAAATATAGACAGATATTTAATTAAGAGAGAAAATTTTTTTAGTTGCTACTTACCAAACTAATTTGCATCTACTTATGTTATGAGTAAAATAGATCAAATCCTCATTTACTTTCATCTAAAATATGGAAAACTGTACTTTTAAAAAGGGTCTCATATAGACGTACGCCCAAAGATGAACAAATAAAAATGTTACATGAAACATAGTACAATCTGCCTATATTTCTATGAAAGAAAAGGTCCTGAAATTCTAATGACATTTTAGTCAGTAATGATGTTTATTTATAAAATCCTATTGTACCGAAAAGCAGCTGGTTATGTTTTAAAGGTCAAGATATAGCAGCCTGCTAACTAAAATCCCTCTTGCATCAAATCACTGTTTTGAAGCAAATTTTAACAAGTTCAAAAAATGAATATGAAGTAAAACAAGCAAAAACAAAAAACAAATGAATAGTTGAAGTATCCATCTATACTGGGTAAAAAGTCAGGATTTAGATCAAACTGACTATACCAACAGTAAAACTATGATTATACTATTTGTAACAGATAAGAGACTCAGAGTTGGTTGCATATGATTCTGTAAGCATCAGGAGTTACGTCCTCTTCTACAATGAGCTGTTGAGAGAAGACATACTTACAGTAGGTGGCACTGACTATTTACATACAAATGATACTGGGCAGGTATTAGCCAATAGTCAGTGTGGGTCTAGGACTGGAAGAGCTATATAACTTTTCTCAGTCATGAGAGAGTGCTCTCAATGTGAGGTGCACTTCTGGATTCTTCCAGAAGGATTGGCAGGAGGAGTAGATGCTGCGGTTGTAGTATCTGTTCTGTGCTGGAATCCTTCTCTCCTCCCTTGCATCCCCCCCCCCACTGTTGTGTAACATCTGTTACATAGCAGTGGCATGACATGCTATGACTAGCTTAGACAAGCTAAGACCAGCAGCCCGAGTGGAAATACTCCAGTCCCCACATCAAAAACTGACCTTGTGTCACAATCTGGCTCAGTGTGTGTGTGGGGGGGGAGGGGTATCAAGGTAAATGTCAAGTACTCCCAATGTGTAGACAACTAGACAAGATGAACACTATTATTATACTAACAATAGAACTATTCCTTTGTATTTTAAGAGTAAAACGTTAAGAGTCAAAATTGTGTAAAAGTGCTATAATCCTGAAAAAGTAGTCTAATATAACATAATACCAAAAGGAAAGAAACATAAAATTTGAGAATGTCTGTTACACATAACTGTTTTCTTATTGTTACTATCTACTCTTGTACTGTCATTGAATAATAGTCTAAAAAAGAGGGAGTACTAAAATGGTCCCAGCTATTCTGAACTACATTCCAATAATTTGGCCAAATATCAGAATTTATTTTGGAATTCATTCTTAAGTCTTCTTCAAACTGTTCAACACCCCTCACAGTATTAAAAAAAATAAATTTAATTTGTTTTTGGTGAATTTCCACTTAACCTCATTAAAAGTAAAAAAATATTTGGGGAGAAAATTAAGTGAAATTACTTCTTCAAAAACAAATCTTTCTTGTCTAGAAAAATTACTGTCTTACACCAAATTAAGGAAATAAGCCATGACAAACAAAAAGATTTATGTTAAAATCTCCTAAAGGGGTGCTTAAAAGTTCTGAACCCAACAAACATCATTTCTGCACTTACTTGTAAGTCTGTACACAAACTGCTGTAAACAAAAGGATTTGGTAGTACATAGTGAATAATCAAACACTTGCCAATTTATAAGATATATTCATACAGCAAGTATTCATACAAACAAGTTTGATTAAATTAAACTGACATGGTCTGTTTGTTTAAAATTTTCAAGTAAGATGTTGATTGGGATTGAAATTGTGGATAAACTGTCCAAAGATCAATGTGTGTTTTGCTCAAGTACTTTCAACCATCAGTTATTTTCAAGAACCATGTGGTGTTTATGTGGTAGGCAAAATTTTATTGGCTATATCCTAATTTTCTTTAGCACTCTGAATGCTTAAATAGTTTACAGTGATGTCATGCATAATGGTTAATGGGAGTGAGACTGCACATTGAATATAAAAAGTATTTGAATATGGGAAAGATTATACATCCACATAAGCCCAGATCCTGAAAATGACTAGACATTATCTGAACATAAATATAATAGAACAAGTGTTTGTATGACAAAACACTTATATAAGATGAGTTAGTGTTATCAGGAAGTTCCAACTTGGATCTGCTAGCATAGTCTATAACTAATTTCAATTATGTGAGAAAACTAAATTGCTCTGTGATGGTCTTCATGGATGAGTTCACAAATTTGTTCCACGTTTTCTGGCATTTTGCTAGTGATTGGTTAATCATCTTTAACCAATACCCAACCTGCCTTGAGATGTGTGCACCACTCAAAAATCAATGTTCAAACTAAAGAATGTTGACCAACAAAGTATTGCAAGAATCTCAGTAGTAGAATTGCCTGTGTTCAACATAAAAATGTTCACTGAAACTTGAAACATTTTGAGGATCTCACCAACAGATTTGTTAAGCTTCATTCCAAATTATGATGCAAACATGAGAAGCACTAATTAAAAACTTATATTTTGTAGATATTTTGTTACTACATTCTACATTTTTTGTTGTTTTTACTATTATATTTAATCATTATATCTACTACTTAGGATTTAAATTGTTCCCAGAATATGATATGATTTGGGGACATTGACTGGCTTTGCTTTATTAGTTTATAAAGATTTAATCATAACCAAATTTTATTATCAAGAAACAGTTACACACTTTTTCTAGATAAATAAAGTAATAATAATAATATTATACGAAGTCATTTGCTAATAATAAGAAAATAAAGTGCAATACAAACAGTTAAAACAAAAAAAATTGATATAAAAATAAAGCATTAAATTCTACGTTTATTAGTTTAGAAAAGCCACTAATGTATCAGTTAGAACTATTTGAAATTGAAATGATACCCTCTATGCCACAAGTTTACCAATAAAAAAAGAAGTTGTTTTATAGAGTTCTATAAATAGAAAGAATGGCAGTGAGATTTGAAGCAAATTGGATATGCATCACAAGATCCAATCCACTGAGAGATATTTACATTGACATGATAGTCTGAAAGCAGGAAACAGTCTGTTGCCTCTGATTGTTGACCTCAGAGGTACACTTTTATATTTACATATGCTCTATCCCTGATATTGAGCACTTTAATCCATAAATATGGCATAACTTAAAAGTATATTTTTATTATATTTACATATGGATTTATTATGGAATCACCTACAAATGATGACACCCCTACTAACTTTTTATAAAAAGCTTAATTTTGTTCTAAACTAAATTTAGCAGCAATTTTACTATTTCTATGGGAATATTGCACAATAAATAAACATTATATTAAGCATTATTTATGATTAAATTCTAAAGCATTAAAACACTGTTAAAAATAAGAAATTGTTGACATTCAAACATGATTATGCCCCCATGAAAAAAAAAAGTTATTTGAAATTAAAATTTGGTGTGGCCTCCTTTATTTTCTATTACTGCTTGTAGTCTTGACACTACTGACTTAACTAAATGATGTAATGGTATAACCTGTCACCCCCCCATGATTGACTACACTATAGGTAGTAGCTACCTATAAGTATCTAAGACAACATACTACAGAGTCAAGCTGTGATCTGTTGAGTAAGACTCCTGCGAGAACTACTGACCTTCCAATAATAGCACTCACTACTGGATTGACTTGTGATGACATTGTGCATAACTGTTACCTTTATTCTTATTGTACTGGCTTTTTACAATAAACCTTTACTTATTCTATCCACCTTGTTTTTCAAGTATATATTCCTATTAGCACAGAATATAACACTAAATTTGAACAGTCACTTGAATGTTTCTCTATTCAAATAGTATACATTCTTTAAAATCTATCTTGTTAGATGGCAGTTATTACTCTATTTTTTCATTTTAAGACATTCCAAAAGTATTCACTTGGAATTAAACCTAGGGAGTTTCTCAAACAATTCAACATTTTTAGCTTCTTCAGAAACTCTTTTTTTTTCAGCAAAATGGATAATTATTATACTGAAACACAACTTTCAAAAAGTTTGAATGAAGGCAACATGTTTTCTTTCGAGAGAGGTCTTCTGTATTCATTATTCTTTCAATGAAATGCAACTCACCACTGCCATTCATTTCCAGGCCATGACATTTCTGTAATAATGCTCAACTGTTGAGACCAAACCCTTTTCTTTATGTACCTCACTATAATAATAGCAAATTTGTAGAATGCCATCAAACCAAAATTGGTTGATTCCATTGCATCTGACCACAGTACACGATCCCAAAAACATTTAATCTTTATCCTTGTTCTCCTAGACAAACTCTAAACTGGTCTCAGAATCCGACCCACTCAATTTCAGTAGCTGTTTTCCATTGATAGCACTCTTCCTGGTTGTCACAGCTTTGATGGCAGTGAAGTGGCTGTAGAGCATTTTCTTGAGAACAAAAAGAATCTTTTGTGTGGAGTGGCATATGTCACCATGCATAGTGGTGATCTCATGGCATGTAAGGTACTCAGTATTAGAATTTCCCCAACAGTTAATGAAATACACATGGTTGGCCACTGCTAATTGTATAGTTTTCCAAATTATGCCATTATATCCCTTGCATTGACCATTGCACTGTATGTTATATTGGGTTGTCCTATTATGGGCTATTCATTGTTCAGGCAGGAACTGCCTGACCTACTCAGACATAAAGGCACACCCTTGGTCCAAGTGAATATAGGCAGATAACTTGAAGACAGAAGGGGTGGGGACAGAGAGCTGGGATTACTGTTTTTACAGTTACGTCAGAACAGCAAATTATTAATGGGAAGCATGAGAATTCATCTATTATTATTATTATTAATAGATATTTGTTTTTAGTTTTAGACAGGAGTGTTATAGATCTTTGTGTAGCTTAAGGAGGCCTTCTTTGCAGATTATTGTACTGCACATTCTTGAAAGTGTGTCAACCACAGTGTTTTGTTTCCTGGGGTGGTATGTGATATTGAACAAGAAACTGGTGAGTGCCACCAGGCTATTTTTCTCATCTTACTTGTGACTTCACTGTTGAACTTAAACACCACTGACTTTTGATCCATTATTAATTTTTTTAATTATCACTTCACACTGTAAAAAATATTAATTGAAAAGCAGAGAAAGAGAGAAACCTGTGCATGTATCTACACATTTCTTTGAGATAAAAGAACTACTTTTAAAACTGTGTGTAAAGATTCACAATAGAATAAAAAAAAAAAAAAAATAGATGAATGTTAGAAAGAAAAGAATTATAGTAAAATCTTTAAGTCATTAAAAACTAAGCCCAAGTATTGAATTCTCCAATCAGGAGTTTTACTACATTTTAATGATTTAAACCAGGTTTCCTTTTTCATAATCTTCTTCTCTTTAATGAATTTACAAATTCTTGTACCTGTCACTTTGCTGATAGCAAGATGATCAAATTCCAAATCTAAATTCTTTGTCTATTTAAAATACTAACCTTACAGGAAAATATATTCAGTTTAAATACATTAGTAGTCAAAAATGACTTCAAAGAAAGAAAGGGAAATTATTATAACCTATAAAACAGATGTAAATTTTATTCAAATTGTGTGTACATATATATTTTAATTTAATGGCATGCTTAAAAATATTTCTACAAAAGAAAAAAATAATTTTGAAAAATAATTTTATTTATTACCTAATAATTTCAAAAATGTGAAGTAAAATTTTGTAATTATTTGTGTGCAAGTTTTTTTAATACTTTTTTTATAGTCTCTGACTTTATGACTATTGCTCAGCCCAAGGTAGAGATTGTCTAGACTGAGTGGAAGGAAAATGTATTATTCTAATGTCTTATTTCAAACTCAGTCAAACTGTGTGACCATGTGTCTACATTAAATGGCACAAGCATGAGTTAAGTCACCCACTCACTAAAAGAGACATAGCCATATAAATCATATGCAAAACCCACAAAAATCCCATGAAGACTAGGTGCAAGGAAGAATCAACTTTTCTTTTATAATATAGATTTATTTTAAATTTTCTCTTTCTAAATATAATTGATACAATTTTTAACCTAGAAGAATCTTAAATTTGTTTAATACAAAATTTAAAAAAAACAAGATAATTTATTTGATTTTTGCTGATCTATAAGTGGAACACCTGATGTTGAATGTAAGATTAACTATGTAAATGTAGATATTTACTCTACTTAAGTGTTCTGAATGTTCTACTGTACAAAAGGCATAAAGAAGATCAAACTTTACTTACAGTCACTTTATAACATGTGACCAGTAAATATTTATATGGGTCTGTAAGAGATATTACCGCAGTGCAGCATTTGTGCTGGTTAAAAATTAATTCATAATTGGGAAGCCTTAAAGATGATGACAGGTTATTATCTTAAGACGAGGATTGATTTTATAGAATTTTCCTGGAAGAAAGTGATGTGCTTGCCTCACCTGGAAGATCACTGTAAATGTTTTATTTTTCTTTAGCAAGATGAATACACGGAATAATGAGTGAAAAAAAAAAAAAAAAAAGACAAAAAGAGAGAGAGGAGAGAGAGAAGAGGAGAGAGAGGAGAGAGAGAAGAGGAGAGAGAGAGAGAGAGAGAGAGAAGAGAGGAGAGAGAGAGAGAGGAGAAGAGAGAGAGAGAGAGACAAAGAGGAGAGAGAGACAAAGAGAGAGAGACAAAGAGAAGAGAGAGACAAAGAGGAGAGAGACAAAGAGGAGAGAGAGACAAAGAGGAGAGAGAGACAAAGAGGAGAGAGAGACAAAGACAAAGAGGAGAGAGAGACAAAGACAAAGAGGAGAGAGAGAGAGAGACAAAGACAAAGAGGAGAGAGAGAGAGACAAAGAGAAGAGGAGAGAGAGAGACAAAGAGAAGAGAGAGAGAGAGACAAAGAGGAGAGAGAGAGAGAGACAAAGAGAGAGAGAGAGAGAGAGACAAAGAGGAGAGAGAGAGAGAGAGACAAAGAGGAGAGAGAGAGAGAGACAGAGAGAGACAGAGGAGAGAGAGAGACAAAGTGACAAAAAAAAGAGAGAGACAAAGTGACAAAGAGTGAAAAGAGAAAGTATGAAAGGAACAAAGTTTGAAAGAATGAAAGAACAAAAGAAATTCTAATGATGGAGATAGGCTTACATATTTTGAACCATCACTTCACAATCAAGCATCTGAATAGACATCTAGAAAGAGGGTCAACCTGACCTGACTACACTTCTTTATAAATATGTATGACTGCTGTCAAACAGAAAGTCACTTGATAAGTTCTGTACTAAAAATAAAATTCATCAGAACCATATTTATATTAAAAGGAAAATATTTCTGCAGTTATGATGTAGTCTCTATAAGAATTAAGAGCGTGTTTCACAAAATGCCTTGTCCAATTTCAACCAAACTGAATATATATCTATAATGTGCCTCAGTTCTAGAAAATTTTCAAAGTGGTTGTATTACTTCTGAGACCAACCTCAGTTATTATTAATTGGAACAGTTTTGCCTGTCAGAAGTGTACAAATAATCCAGAGAACAGGATAGAATTCATACTAAACTACAAAATAGATCTACAACTTCATACACAATGATTACCTCTATTCTTTATAAAAATCAATGTGCATATTTATCTGATATGCCTTTAGATTGCCACCAAACTTTGTATTCAATCAACACATTGCTCATATTTCTGTAATCAAAATCTAAGACAATGATACAGATTCTCAAAATAAATATCCAATCAATAAGAATATATGCAAAGTTTAAAGGTCATATATAATTCCATTTCAAATGTACACTTTGTAATGATATTAACATTTTAAATTTTTCATTTACAAGAGAAAGGGTCAGTTTTTACTTAAAGACTATAAATAGTTACAATATCTTATAGGTTTCATCAAACTGAAATAAATGTATAAATATTAGCAAATTACTGAAGTCTCAAGAGAGTATTTTTAGTTTAGAATTAATATCTTTGAGACAATTGAGTTGGATATCTTGCTGGAAGACTTGCGAGGCACTGTGAGAGAAGCAGTGTGAGAAATGACTGGGTCATGAAATATAAACCAGGTGTTCATTTTGTACTCACAATGAAGGCAGTAGTTTTGACAGCAGGTAAATATAGAAATGAAGAGATTAGTGCCAGACACAAAATTTCCAAAATGATATACACAGCATTAGCCACAGCTTTTAAAATAAAATGTTGAGTTCTATCCAGGAGGAGGCTGAGTAAAATGGGTTTTATGGAACATAGATGCATATACATTACTAATGTAATGCCAAATGTATGTCTTTATAGTGGAAACTTAAAGACTAACTATTAAACTTTTTTTTTCTTTTTTTTTTTTTTTAAAGATTCAGTTTTCAATCATAACCCTCTGACATGCTGGACAGAGATTGATAGGTATTTTTAACTTTGTTTAAAATGGTAGAATAGACATGTGTAAAGCAGAACATTCCATTCTAAAGTGCTTGAAATATTAAGAAAAACTAGGTTGTTGTTTTACAGACAAGAAATCTGTATTTCAAAGAAGTCAGTGTGGGAACAAATAAATTTAACAGACAATGACATCCCAAATTAGTATTCGTTATAGATTAAACTTTACAAATACAAAAATAAACTGCTTTCTCTCTGAGAACTGAGTCTAAGAGCAATAACATTTGTTGCCAGACATGTTTGAAACATTTCCAAAGATCTTAGATTACTGGATACAAAGATTAAAAGCAAAGACAGTAGAATTAACTGTTAAGATGGTGTGAATTATTATATACTCACCTCACTAACAAAGAAAGAAAAAAAATCAGAGCTTGAAGTAAGACAATATGTTAAAATACCTTGTTTCCACACACCCTACTTACCAGAAAAGTTCCTAGAAATTTACAAAATGAAACATTATATGGGAGTTAATATGTTAAACTTCAAGCAAATACTTAAACATTCTGTTACAGCTTGATTCATCTAGATCTCATTATTCTCTAATTAAAATGATGAGGGAAATCTTATACAAGTCTATTTAATTCAACAATTAACTAATTTATTATTGTACATCATTTATTTACAGAAAGAATATATATGAAGAAAAAAAAAAAAAAAAAAAAAAGAAAGAAAGAAAGACTATCAGAGTTAGTGCATCATTTATTAACATAAAACTAAGTTCTTTTATTGCTAGTACATTTTTAAATAGATTTAACACATTCACATGGTGTTTATATACATAAATATGTAATTTTTGTCAAACATAAGTAGGAAATAGTACTTGTAACCATGATGACATAAAAAAAAAAAAAAAAAAAAAAAACATGCAAAATAATATTAACATCTAAAGTAGTTAACTTGAAAGACTGAACCAATTTCAGCAAAAGCAAAGAAGTTCCAGTCAGTTGCCAGAATTGTTTGGCTTCTTACCACAAAAAAGAAAATAAAAAAAGCAGAAAATCTTCTAAGCAAGCTGTCCATTCCTTGTAAGATTTCTGATATGTCTGTGATAGAGATATTGAATGCTCCAACCAAAGAACTTGGAAGCAAACAGGCATCCATAAATTCTTTAGCAGAGTCAAGCAGCTGTAAGTTTTCATTGCTATCCAAACAAACCACTGCCTCTCGGTAAAGCAGACAAATGCTAACAAATATTGGCTCTAAATACAGACAAATTTAATCGAGTAAACAATCCAGTTCCTGCCTCTGAACATATTGGAACTGGATAGGCCATTCTATAGATTGCTCTTACATCATGCACAAAAAAGTTCTGATTTTCTTGCATAAGTTTCAGCTGAAGACACCTGCAAATATGCACTTACCAGCTGTTTTTTTTTTTTTTTTTTTTTTTTTGCTATAATAAAAAAGTCATTACAGCATACTGGAAATATCAGTTCACAGGCATTAACCCATTGTACCTTCATAGTCACTGGAAATTCTGACAAAGCAGATTCATTTTTAGAGTGTGAATATTGTGATAAATGTCATTTAAAAAAATGAATGACCATGATTTTAAGGCAATTTAAAGATCAAATTATAATCCACAGTTAAAAATTTGAAGGATAATGAAAATTGCTCAGCTTGACAAAGAAGTGACACAAAAAAAAAAAAAAAAAAAAAAAAAAAAAAATCAAAAAAAATCTGATGGTTGATCATTTAATCAGATTTTGGGATGTAAGCTGGGCAGAAAACCCTTCAGCATCCACTCATTTACATAAAATACTTGACTTCATGACCAAGTCAGTTAAGGGATGCAGGTTCAAATCCTGCCAGAGAGTGCAATTTTTTTTTTTAATAAGATTTCTCAAACATTCAGGCCAGTAGACGAAAATAAATATTCTGTTTAATAAATAAACAGAGAGTCTACTCAAATATGAGCATCCACTAAAAATGACATTTAAAGTGATTAAAAAAAAAAAAATCCATTCTAAAATTCTGCATAAAATGTTATATTTTTACATCTTTACCAAAAATATGAAATAATTCATCAGGTAAAATGAAAGGAAATAACCCATCAGTAATTTGCTAATATTTATTTCAGTTTGATGAAACCTACAAGATATTTAACAACTTTATTTGTTACAAGAGTCAAATATGCAGCCTAATTTGATCTTTAAAGTTTTTCTTGATTAAAATATATTGGATTTTTTTTTTTTTTTTTTTTTTTTAAATCAAAAGCAACTGAAATTAAGATGAAAGAAATATTACTAAAAAAACTAGCAGCATGGCCCGGCGTTGCCCATGCTTGATTCAAAAATCATACGACTCGTACAGCAATCGCTATCACTTGACTTAAAATATTTTTGCCCTTCCTTGTCTTTAAAGGAGTGCCCTTTGCCGTGCTGATGTTGCTACATGCCTTACTTCTTGCCTATCTCACACTGCAAATTTTTTCTAAGCTCTATACTAAACATTAAATCTGTTACAAAAAAAGAACTAAACAAAATGAACACAGGACTCATAATTGGAAAAACCAAATGAAAAAAGAATGTTAACAACAAATACTTTTTCACACCCAACCCAGTTCTGCAGAAACAGAATCAACGTTGAGTTTAAGCAAGCGAATGAGCCAATTGGAGTAAAGTGCTATGCAGATTTAAATTTTTCCCTACTTATGACGAATGCAGCTATTGATTTTTTTTTGCATGCTAGCATGCTAGTTAACATTCATGTCAGTCAGCTGTTGGCTCTCACACTGGCCAATAGAATCTTCCTGCCTATTCGTGGCAGCCAGCTATCGGCTCTCACTCTGGCCAGTATAAAATTGTGGCACCTTGCATTATTAGAAATATTCCTAGAAATATGATTTAATTTTTTCTGACTCAGTTTATTAAACAGGTTGTTAATTTTTTTTTAAAACGGAAAATAACTGAGTTGAAAATAATTCACTAAGAGTGTACTAGACGATCCTAAGGAAAGAAGAAGGAAAGAAAGGAAAAAAAGAAGGAAGGAAAAAAAGAAAGAAAGAGAAATGTATGACATGACCCAATTGAGGGTGGAGATAGGAGTCAGAAAGAGATTTAGGTCAGCGTCTTGGCCGATTTTCGAAAGTCATTTTGATAAGAATGTCGGTCAGAGCAACTTTTTTTGTGGAAAGGCTCATTGGATAAAGAGAAATTTTGGGAACAATGAAACAATCTTAATCAGAGAAGAAGTGTTTTTGTTGAGGGGAGGACCAGTGGAACGATATACAGAGAATTGACACCCACGTTAATAAAGTAGAGACATTTCAATGTAGATAATTAAGATTTTCGACTATCAGGAAAAACAAAGAGGTAAAAAGAGGGACAATTGCTTTTGGCTCACAGAGGGCGCCAAGAAGGAAAAGATCCTTTCTAAAGTCAAGACTAATTAGCAGCGGGCTGTTTGACAAAGTCCAGGAAAGCCAAGAGAAAGCTAAAAAAGAAAAAATTTTGCGTTGCAAAAAGAAAAAAATGGATTTTTTTTTTTTAAACAACATGTAACCACGCCCGCAAACAGAGGGGAGAGGATGTTCGATCAATAACAATTGGTCTTATACGATCACGACCTGAAGAAAAAGGAAAGAAATGTTCACCAATAACAATTGGTCTATCACGTGACTTTTCAGGAACGATTGGTTGAAAAGCGGTCACCTGACATACGAGAGACTAAGAGAGATGGATGTCGCCCACACCAAAGGTACTGCGAGGAAGTAGGCGAAAACAATAGCGATAATGGAGAAGACAGAATTAATGCAGTTTTTGGAATTATCGAGAAAAACCTGACGCCGACAGACCCACCCCCAGTTTGTTGGCGTCAATAAAAGCAGGACCCCAGTCGACAGAAATCAGTTGGAGTTGGAGGAGTTGCAGCTGGACCGCTGGCAGGGAAAGAGCCTGAACGCGCTGGCCACTCGCCCCTTTGCGGGCAAGAGAATCCTCAGACAAGAAGAACTTCCAGCCCAAGTAGATGAAGAAGAAGATTGCCTGAAAGCCTGAGAAGAATTGAGCTGCAGACAAGCCGAAAGTCGATGAGAAGTTAAAGTTCAGCTCCGGACGGCCCACCCCAGACGACAGAGAATTTGGGCTAAAAACAAGAAATCTTCCACTAAGTTGAAACAAGAAATCTTCCACCAAGTTGAAACAGGAAAACTACCAGCCCAAGCAGACGAAGAAGAAGAAATACAACTCAAGTCGGAGAGAAGAATCAACTGCCCCAGTGTCGAACTGAACCACACTCGGCTATTACATACATGATTCTAGAAAAAGTAGGTAATTCACATTTTTTCTATTGTGTGATAGAAGCTTGGTGCCAGTCCACAGAAAACTCGGGAATGAGAACACTTTTTGTTTTTATGTAACGGACTTTTAGATATAAAAGGTTGTTACCCTTTTTATCAGCAATTTTGTTTAGTGTCGTGAGTTTTTATTTTATTTGTGTTTTGCCACCCCCGCCGGACTCAACTTGTATCGCCCCGATCCCTTGGTCCTGGCTGTCTAAGATCTAAACACAGCGGGGTAGACAGACCGGAGATCGCAGTTGCTTTAGTGACCAGGTATTGAAGCGAGTCGGGAAAGGCGAGGCTGGTGATCATCTGACCAAAGGGTTGGAGCGGCACGCTTGGACCCAGGAGGAGCGACCAGGAGGAGCGATGTCACCGCTGGCGCCGTAACAAGGGATCCGACACTGGGCCAGGTGTGTAACCGCCACAAAATGGCCGCAAACTACATGAAAACTGCCATAGAAGTATGAAAAAATCGATTATTTCCACTATCGATGGGAGTTGGGAAATCAAAGTCTCTTGGCCTTCCTTTAACTTAGAGCATGTGCATGTAAATTTTGGTGTAAATCCGTGTTGATGCATTCGTTTAACACACACATCCTGCCTTTTATAGATAGAGATAAATGATTGTTGATATTTTTAACAAGGCATTAATTTCTGAATTCCAAATATAAAAATCTTTAAGTCACTAAAATTATGGAAAAAAGTTTCAAATCTTTTTAGACAAGCAATACCAGCAAAATTCAAATTTAGTAAATAAATGTTTCAAAATGAATGCATTTATTTCAATGTTGAAATAATCAAATTATTGCAATTTGAGTTCCATACTTTCTTGCATTTTCACACCAATTCACTTTTTGAAAGCAATAAAAATAATTGTGTCAAAGAGTAGTAGATGAAGAAAAAAATGACAATTACATGAGGATATCAACTAGCTGAAATATTAACAACATAATCTGAAGTGTTTCAGTTTATTTTTGCATTGCCAGAAAACAAGTCACAAAGTGTTATGATAACAGATTGTAAGACAGCATTAATTAGCACAATTTGTAAGAGACTAAATTGTAAAATCAAATGATTTCATATTCCCAAGTGGAAGTTTGTATTGCAGGTTGGTAAAGTTTTGGTCCACAAACACAGCTAAAAGACAAACAAGACAGAAAAAAAACACCAGAGAGCCATATAATGGAATCAGCATATATGCTAAACTATGATGACCTCCTCCTCAATAAGCCTAGCATATAATATAGGATCCATTAATAAACAAAGTGAAATAACAGAAAGGCTTCAACAGCAGTAAGGAAAGAGAAACCACAGTGAATACAATCTAGCATGTCCAGTGTTATCAGCATTCAGATTAGGTTTAAGGCTCCATGTTCTAAACTCAAGATTGAATGGATTGTTTTGCAAATATGGTGATAAAATAATTGTTAGTTCAACCCACAGGTTAAGTAATACAGACTTAAACTCAGTGGAAAAAGGACTAACAATAAATGAGCAGTACTAAAAAGAACAAGATATTCCTAGATATGAGCAATGGAATGAGAACAATCTACCTTAATAGATTAAATGAAGGGTTCAGTTCAAAATTCCTTGAAGGTTACCCAGATTAACAAACACCTGAAGAAGCCTGGACAGCACAACAGTTGAAACATGATAATAAAAACAAAGATGAAGATGACAGTCCACATGTAAATAATGTAGTGATATACTCATCATACATGGACAAGATAAACCTAATAAAAGACATGTATGAATAGTAATTCAGTATTTTAATAGAAATGGATATAAACTGAAGTCATTTTGAAATGCAATTTTAAATTTAAAGAAGACATGAAATGCACAAACTGATTCTGAGCTGTTGATTTAACTTTTCTGTATACAGTAAATGCTCATCAAAAACAGATTTGCAGTTTCTATCTTTTTTAATAAGAAAAATTAAAAATTAAACAAAGATTAACTTCATACAAATGACAAGTTGATATAAAAAAAAAAAAAAAAAAAAAAAGTTTGGAGTTAGCAGTAGCAGTGCCCAATAAGAAAAACATTTTATTTTTTTCTATAAGAGGTGAGAAAATAGAAACTGACAGTTAAGTTTATATGAGAAGAAAATATTTTTATCTGTCAATATCTGTTCAGAAATAGAAGTGGATCTACGCCAGATCAATTTCACCTTCTTCCTTTGTATATTACTAAAGTTTAATTTTAACAAATCTCAGAAGAGTGAATAGTGAAATACATCAGTTTCAAATTTTTATGCCAATTAAACCATATTGTAAATAGTATGGTTAAAATTTACAAAATAGTCTTATGTTTAAAATGGAATCAAATCCTTATGTTTAAAATGGAATCAAATCCTTATATTTTTATTATTTTAGTGTTCTTATGAAAAGTGTGGAGCCAATTCTATTTCCAGTTTCATATCACCAGTCATCTTAGGAAGAAAAAAAAAAGGATAACCAAGAACATGGACAATCCATTATATATATATATATATATATATATATATATATATATATATATATATATATATATATATATATATATATATATATATATATATATATATATATATATATATATAATATATATATATATATATATATATATATATATATTATATATTATATCTGCCTGAAATTAATTTCAGTTGAGCACTCTGGGGTGAGGTGTGGGTTAGTAAACAGTGACTATTATAGCTATATAGCGAGACTCTTCACGAAAGCGAATGGAGTCACTGTCAGTCACTGGGCATGTTTCTAAAATAAATATGCTAAAAATCCACTTTCATCGCCGACGGCTTAGTGGTTAGAAGCTCCGACTGACACCAATTCAGTCGGGTTTCGATCCTAGCTAGAGGCAACTGGATGTCTAGCCACACTGATGAGCTGTAAACAGCGAAACTGTCTGTGGATGACATATATATATATATATATATATATATCACAAGAGTGAGTACACCCCTCACATTTCTTCAAATATTTAAGTATATCTCTTCATGGGACAGCACTGAAAAAATGACACACTGAAAAGTAGTCTGTCTGCAGCATATATAACAGAGTCAATTTCTTTTCCCCTCAAAATAACTCAAAATGTAGCTATTAAAAGCTAAATCCCTGGCAACAAAAGTGAGTACACCCCTAAGAAACACCCCTAAATGTCTAAATTGAGTACTGCCTTTCATTTTCCTCCAAAATGTCATGTGACTCATTAGTGTAACTATGCCCATGTGTTCATGGGGAGCAGGTGTATTCAAATTTGTAGTGCAGCTCTAACACTCTCTCTTACCGGTCACTGAAAGTTCCAACATGGCACCACATGGCAAAGAACTCTGAGGATCTTAAAAAACATTGTTGCACTACATAAAGATGGCCAAGGCTACAAGAAGATTGCTAACACCCTGAAACTGAGCTGCAGCACAGTGGCTAAGATCATCCAGCATTTTAAAAGAGCAGGGTCCACTCAGAACAGGCCTCGGGTAGGTCGTCCAAAGAAGCTAAGCGCACGTGCTGAGCGTCACATCCAAATACTTTCTTTGAAAGATCAGCGTAGGAGTGCTGTTAGCATTGCTGCAGAGATTAAAGAGATTGGGATTCAGCCTGTTAGTGTTCAGACCATACGCCACACACTACATCAAATTGGTGTGCATGGCTGTCACCCCAGGAGGAAGCCTCTTCTGAAGGCAATACACAAGAAAGCCTGCAAACAGTTTGCTGAAGACATGTCAGCAAAGCCCATAGATTACTGGAACCATGTCCTATGGTCTGATGAGACAATTTAATTTGTTTGGTTCTGATGGACTTAAGCATGTGTGGCAGCGACCAGGTGAGGAGTACAAAGATAAGTGTGTCATGCCTACAGTCAAGCATGGTGGTGGGAATGTCATGGTCTGGAGCTGCATGAGTGATGCAGGTATTGGAGAGTTACATTTCACTGAGGGAAACATGAACTCCAACATGTACTGTGAAATACTGCAGCAGAGCATGATCCCCTCCCTCCAGAAACTGGGTCGCAGAGCAGTGTTCCAGCATGACAATGACCCCAAACACACATCCAAGACAACCACTGTTTTACTGAAGAGGCTGAGGGTAAAGGTGATGGACTGGCCTAGCATGTCTCCAGACTTGAACCCAATAGAACATCTTTGGGCCATCCTCAAGCAGAAGGTGGAGGTGCGCAGAGTCTCAAATATCCGCCAGCTTCACGACGTCATCATTGAGGAGTGGAAGAGCATTCCAGTGACTACCTGTGAAGCTCTGGTAAACTCCATGCCCAGGAGAATAAAGGCAGTTTTGGATAATGATGGTGGCCACACAAAATATTGACAACTTTTCCTAAGGGGTGTACTCACTTTTGTTGCCAGGGATTTAGCTTTTAATGGCTATATTTTGAGGGAAAAATAAATTAACTCTGTTATATATGCTGCAGACAGGCTACTTTTCATTGTGTCATTTTGTCAGTGTTGTCCCATGAAGAGATATACTTAAATATTTGAAGAAATGTGAGGGGTGTACTCACTTTTGTGATGCACTGTGTATGTGTGTGTGTATATATATATATATATATATATATATATGATTAATTGCTCAGCAAATAACAAATAAAAATTAATGAAACATGAACTCTGCACTTATAGTCTATGATGCCAATAGAATAGCATTGTCTTTTATTGACCTTTTAATATACCATCCTGCTCTCAATGGATATGAACTTCTCCCACATAAAAATTTCCCATCATTTTTATGCATCAAGATCATAATAATATTTAACATATGAGATGACAGTTTTGTTTGCTTTAAATGAAAACAAGAAAAACACCAGAGACTGAAATAACATATTTACAAATATACAAGTTGCTACTGAATAAAATTAAACATGTACAATTGAAGCACTGACAAAAACTACATTGATAAATTTGAAAATAAGTGTGATGTTAAGAAAATATAAAAATAATAATGAGCAAATGTAACTTAAAATTCACTTCTACATTATAAATCTAAAATCTATAAAAATACTGTTATGAAATTACCTTCAGGACATGGGCTATCGTGGCTCTCCCCAACTTCATATCCTTTGTAGCCAGGACATTATGAGATATTTCTTAAAGTTGGATTTTTTAATAACTAAGTAAAATTTGGCAAAGATAAATGGAATGAAAACAACAAATACCTAACTACATTGAAGATGTTTACATATTTTATGGGAATGTTGCCAATTGTAAAGAGATTCATTAGAAAAGCATTAGAAACATGCCTCAAAGATTAAAATGATTAAAATAACAATGAAGATAGAGATTAGTACCAGAAGAAACAGCCGTTTTGATTTAGCAACAGGGAATCAAAAAAGAAACCTTGTTTGATTATAAACAGAATATAAAAAAAAATTTAAAAATTGCAAAAAGAAGAAACCAGAAACATACAACAGCAAATTATCTATAACAAATAGTTGCATTATGTTGCATCCAAAATGAAACATCAAGACTCCAAGAATACATCCAATTTAAAAAAAAATAGAATATAAATCATACAAATGCTCTAAGAAAATTCTTTAATTCACTAGCTTAACAGGAAAATCTTTTGAAGTTTTTACCAAAGATGAAAGTGGTGTGCCTATTCTTTTCATTTTTACAATCTAGTAATTAAAGAAAGCATATTTTTTCAGTCTTAAACTTGCAATGATTCACATCTGAGTGCATCCAAATAAAAATAGAATTTGTGTCCAAAATTATTATGTATGTACAAGGGATCACTGGAAGTTGTCCATCCAGTCCAGTTCCCAAAAATTCGTTAAGTAACCAAACATCAGGAAAGATATTTTTGAGAGAGAGAGAGAGGGAGAGAGAGAGAGAGAGAGAGAGGGAGAGAGAGAGAGGGAGAGAGAGAGAGAGAGAGAGAGGAGAGGGAGAGGGGAGAGAGGGGAGAGGGGGGGGGGAGGGAGAGGGGAGAGAGGGAGAGAGAGAGGGGGAGAGGGAGAGAGATAGATAGAGAGAGAGAGAGAGAAAGAGAGAGGGATAGGGGAGAGGGAGAGAGAGGGGAGAGGGAGGAGAGAGAGAGGGAGAGAGAGAGGGAGAGAGAGAGAGAGAGGGGGAGAGGGAGAGAGAGAGGGGGAGAGGGGAGAGAGAGAGGGGAGAGAGGGAGAGAGAGAGGGGGAGAGGGGAGAGAGAGAGAGGGGAGAGGGAGAGAGAGAGGGGGAGGGAGAGAGAGAGAGGGGGGAGAGAGAGAGAGGGGGGAGAGAGAGAGGGGGGAGAGAGAGAGAGGGAGGGGGAGAGGAGAGAGAGGGGGAGAGAGAGAGGGAGATGTTCAAGACTTTATATTATTTAAATGATTTACATTTAGACTAATGTCCTTGTTGTTATCACAACATTCTGTTCATTATGCCTTCCAGTAATCTTGAGGTCAATCCATGTAATCTTCAGGGTGTTTCAAATGTAACCCTTTATTTGATCTATGAGGAGAGATGGTACTATTTCTGCTACCCATGTCTCAGTATATCTGAAAACATTGTGATAATAACAACAACAACAATGACAGCAGTCTGGATATAAATCATGACAACTACTCATCCTAGAAATTCAGAAAAAAACTTTAATATTACACATGAAATTCACACAATAAATTACAATACAAAAGAGATAAACATTACTTTTTAATTTTATTAATTAGCTATTATTAGAAAAGAACTGCAATTGCTCAATGTCAAATTCATATCAGGCAATCATCAACATTTTATTTGTTTTCTTTAATTAATGATTACTATTTTTTGTCTAATTGATTTGCAAGAAAGGATGCCAGAAGAAGGATAAATAAGGATAGTAAAGGGCATGAGGTTACTTTTAGTAACCAAAAGAAATAGGAAGTTGTGGTAAGCCATGACTGCCTACATCTTGAAGAGACATGCACATAAAAGAATTTGTACCATCGGGTCATAATATGTACAATCTTTTAAAGCATAATCCAAGGACAATACAATTTTCCTATTCAAATTTAAAATCCATTGTTAATTATTAAAAATTAATCATCTGGGAATTACTAACATTGTATCAGCCTGGTGTTTAAAAATGTATCAGATAAAATTTTTGTTGGTATAACCAAATACAACACCGACTGAAATCTAAATGAATGTGATGGTGGCATAATCATTAGCAGCTCTGAATAAGAAATTGGCAAGCCAAGTTCTAATTCTAGTCAAGTATGTTACATTCCCTTTCATGCAGATACTGTTGGGAAATGTATGACCATCTCTTATCCCCCAGCTATGGGTTAAATAGTAATCTAGCTCTCATAGATAATACTCCAAATCTAGTTCTCTCAGTGAATTTTATGAGTAAAATGGTATTTAGTACTTATGCTCTATTCCCTCTCACACAGAGGAAAAGCAATTTAATTTTGTCATTTATGAGGTAACACAATCAGAACAATGTATGTTGATGGATGTTATTGGAGAATAGACATATTCCAGTTTCTTCTCTTCTAATATATCACAATTTCAATTTGCGTATCACCAGCAAGGCTTCTGAGGGATTAAATTCCTGTTCTTCTTTCAAACCTGCGTGAAATGCACATGGAGGAAAAATGTGCTTATGTTATACATCAATCTAAATCGAAACAGTATTTTGATAACAGATATCATGCAAAAGAAAATGACAATGAGCAAGGAGATTGTTTGTTTTTTGTTTTTTCAGCTGTTCAAAGTTAACTGTCAATTTGATATTCTATGCACCATTATGTTGTCATTGATTGAAAGGGATCTGCAATAACTGTTAAGTAATATGGTAACATGTCATTAATAATGCTAGTTGAATACTCGTCCTACAAACAAGGAAAAGTAAACAGTCATAATTCTCCCACCACTCTACAATTACTGTATAAACAACATTTTCAGCAAGACAATTTTCTAAAGTTCTTTTTGTCATTATGACTTGAATTTTCCACTCTGGATAGCCAACCATTTTTTCTCTTTAAATAATTCAGTAGAGTTTTAAAAAATCTAATTGAACAGATTATTTTTCTGCACTGTTAACTGGGGCTTCAAGAATATGCCAACTACACCTCTGAGGCATCCTGAGTAAGATTATAAACTATGTCCAACAGCAAGGTGTCTGAGGTTTTGAGGAGCGTGGAACCACCTCTTAATTGCTGGTGTTTCCAGGTACCCCTTGACCAGAGGTGGTAGTACCTGTTAAGGTCCCAACTATGGACAAATAGTTAACCCCCCCCCCCAAACTGGGGTCAAAATACTATGAAAGTGTAAAAATAGATTTTAATACCAGCAACATATTTTTGAAGAAAAAAATATTACCAGCAATAAAAATCTTGTTGGCATTAAATAACCCATTGAGGTTGATATGCCATAAAACAAAACAAAACAGATTATTTTAATTATTTAGATATGTATACAACACATTTACATATATGTTGTGCTTAGTAAATGTAAGAGAACATTAATCAGTGAAGAGGGACAAAACTGCCTTTACCCAGCCTGAAAGTTGGGATTAAAATATATAGTCTCTAAACTATGACTGAAACACCTAGTTTGGTGGATACTAAACTTGTGACAACATCTCCATCATTGCACTAATGAGTGAGGCTAAGTGGATACCAATGCCAGTTGTACAGACTGTGCAGTGTTTTTTTTTGGGGGGGGCTGCATATACAGCATCCCACATTAAACTTTGTGCTACCTACCACCGTTTGGAGGTTGGTAAATAAATTGATTTACCTAGCCTCTGAACTGAGACCAAAATGTATTATCTGTTGTTTCATGCTCTCAATGTTAAGAGGGATGCCTAGTCCTCAAGGTTCCAACCCTGCAGCAACACCTCCCTCACACTAAGAGGGAGGCTTTGTGGATACCAACACTAGCATGACAGAGGTTACAAGGACCGAGCCATTTTTGTACTTCACCTGTACAGTGCTCCACAGTAAACTGACCTAGTGTTTCATCCTACCAATGTGGGGAGATGGATAAATGACACATGATACTGTAGCTAATAAGAATCCAATTCATTCTACAAAGACTTTTACACTTTAAGGAAGAACACTATTTACATTATTCGGACTATTGTCCTAATCTTTGTAGCCATATTGATTTTTTTGGCCGTTGTATGTTCTGGCCTTCTTCAGGTGGTTGCAATGTTGAACTGAACCCTTTATTTTCCTCACTAGGGTTGACTGTTTTAGTTCCACATGCCATGTTTAATGGATGGCAGTTATCAGTGATCTCCTGTTAATTTCCCTCTCCAAGTTCTCCACCGCCTTAACTGGGTATTGAACTCATACTCCTTGGGTCCTGTCACTGTATCTAACTAACACCTTTATTCACTGTGCCATGTGTCCTCAAATAAAGGGTTCAGTTCGACATTCCAACCACCTGAAGAAACATTGTAAGAAATATGGCAACAAAGATGAGGACAATTTCCCATTCATACATAATTACAACTGACATTTATGTTTATATTTACCCTCTCCCTTATATATATATATATATATATATATATATATATATATATATATATATATATATATATATATATAGTTGTGTATATTTAAGCAGCATATTTTTATTCAAACAGGTTTGGTTAAATAAATTAGACATACTATGCCTGTTTATTTTTGTTTTAATCATTTCCAATCCACGAATCAATTTCTTGGTAGCCTTAGAAAATTGATTAAGAAAAATACCAAAATTTTCTTTCAAATAATTATTTTCCCCAAGTATTTTCATACCATCTACAGGGGGTTAAATTGTCTGTGTATACATATTTCTGTAAATTCAAAACATTTTTACTGTTCATTTTACTGCATATAATTCGATCAATAAGAATATTCATCTGATGAAGTTCTTTTAAAGGATGAAACATGTTATATAGAATTTTTTTTTTTCATTTTATCAATCAATTACCTAAAATTCTCAATATGAAATTTAATACTGACTTGATCCTGAGAATGTGTTCATAATACTTATATTTTTTTTTTAAATATCTCAAATCTATACAAAGCTGAACAGTTCATAGGTTCACCAAGATATTCTCTAGGAATGTGACTAAATGAGGTTTATTTTTCAACAGTCGCCACTTTGCATATAAAAGGAGACCATCACCTTCCTTGCAGATGAGGGATGATGGCCTCTGCAGGTTTGAAGCAGGTGAGGAGGGGTGTTTCCACTACATGGATTATCTCTTAGTCTCTGGCTAAAAGTAATGAACCCAACTCTCATCCTGGATTAGGAAATATTCAAAGAAACCAGCTGGATCTACCTCAAACAATGTCCAATTTTCCCCTTGACGTGATCAGCCTTGTTCACTTTTGATCAGGTATCAAAAGATAGGGCAGCCACTGAGCAGAAACCTTCATCATGCAGAATATTCTCAACTCTCATGGGATATGCTAATAGCATTGGCTATTTGATTTATAGTCAATCACATGTGCTGAAGATAATCAACGTTTTCCTAGGTAGTGACAGTTGCTTCAAATCTTCAAGACTCACTTTATCTCCTAAATTCAGCTATCCACTTTTGAACTGTTGATAAATCTGGGGTGTCATTCCCTAATGTAGTGACCCTGTCAGCATGAATGTTCTTAGGGACTAAACTCTTTTGCTACAGGTACTTAATAACACCACAATGCCAAGTTTTGTCCATTTTCAAGAGAATTCACTACTAGTTACATCTGAAGTCTTCTTTGAAGAGTCAGATGTCAGTTTACCTGGAAAGAAACCATGCAGTTATTAATGAGAGGGAATTAATGCATGCAATATTTCACAGCTATAGCATCACTCCTTTATAGTCAGGCTATGAACTTTTCGGCCAACCTTCATAAATGCCTTTCTAATTTGTATAACCAAACTGTCATCTTCAAGAACTAGCCAGTTCAGACATAGCTGAATTCTTTCAATGCAATCCTTGTGTATATGTTCAGAGTATAAATTCTCTCTTGAATTCACATTATACAAAACCTAATTTATAATATAACTATATATTTATAATAAATATGTTGTAGCAGTAGGATCCTCTTAATCAGACACTTAATGACATTGGAAAAATCTTAGACCACTACTAAAACTTAAAAAAAATTCTCTTTCAACATATTAAATAGACTGAACAGTGAAAGATTAAACAAGAAAATAGATTGAAACCAATTTTTAAAGGGATAAGGATAGAATTATTAAAACTGATCAGGTAATTTATCATTCAGTAAACAATACATTAAGATCAGATGCTTTTCAAATGTCCTGGGACAACATCCAATGACTATAAAAACTAAGCTAAAGATGACCTTAATCACAGTCAGAGTAAGGCTTACACAAATCAAGGTAACCAAGTTAAATCAATAACTTTTATTCAATCAATTAATATTCAGAGATTTGGTTCAAATGAATTGAGAATTTGAAGATCAGATATTTTTATTGTCATATGCTAAATCAATGATACCATAATGTTATATAAGAGGAGAAAATGAATAAATTAATGTATTTTTATATAATGGTTATATGTAATAAAATAATAATAATAAAAAGATGTTTACATGGATTATTTATTAAGCACTGCCTTCTCTTTAATCTAAAAGGAAAAAAAAAAGAATGAAGGGGGGGAAATGTGTTCATTTTGGTTGTTATACTCATCTTTCAACCATTAAGAAAAACGTACAACAGCCAAAATATAATTCCACATGTAGAGTTGGTCAGTTTAGCAATTTATGTTTCAGTATCAGTTTCCGGTTTTGTTTTCCTTGATACTGTAGTTTTCGATTCGGTTTTTTAGCTTTTAATTTAGTATTTTTGCTTTCTAAGGAAGCCATTCATTTTCTTGAATAATGATAGCATTTCCAGGCAATATCAGATTTCATTTGAGATTGATAAATTTGCAACTTAGTTCGTTCAACTTGCAATATCTTGTGTATTTATGGTCCAATCTTAAAAATATTCATGGTTAGAAAGAAAATAAAATAATCTTTCTAAATATGTAATTTGTATGTGTTTTTATTCATTGAATTGTTTTTTTTTTTTTTTTTTTTTTTTTTTTTTTTACAATGAGTTAAAACAGTAATGCTTTGACCAGCCGAAAACGCGAAATGATTTTTTTTTTCCAAGACTAAATTTTACTTTTGTTTACTTTGCATTGCAAAATCAAAATGACCAATCTTTATCAATATTCTTGAAATTGTACACTCCATTAGAAGATATCTTAAACTACAACCAGGAAGATGTTCATTTCTGCTTTGACCCGAGGAAGTGAATTCCTTCAATATTATAAAGAAAAAAGTCAATTCTTTTCTGGTATGCCAGTCAACAATTATTGGGGTTTTGCAAATAAATTTCTTCTAAACAAGGAAAAATCAATGAGCTATTTTCCCCTTAAATAAATTTAGGTTTTTATCCAGTGAATACACCTAAAATTAAATATTAAAAATAATTGAAAGCTTTTAATTTCATTTTTAGAACATTCAGATTTCCAAATCTGCGAGTATCACCTGTTCTTTTTTTAGATACACATTTTAAAACCAAAATTAAAAACTATTTTAATCATTTTAATATAATCTTAAGTGTTATTCACCAGATAAAACCATAAAGATATTTGTAAAAATAAAAAAGGAATTAATTTTCCCTGCTTAGAAGAATCTTAGGTAGAACAGTAGCAAACACCCACTGAACACTTGTGGCTAAAACGAAGAATAATTTTTACTTTGGGTTTAAAAAAATGACTTGTTTTGAAAATATACACATTTTAAAACAGATTAAAACTTACTTTATTTTTTTTCATCTTTAATTTTATGTGTATTCACTAGATAGAAGCAATTTGTAGAAAACAGACTCGCATATCTGGAAATATACACATCTTAAAAGTGAAATTAAGAACTATTTTAATTATTCTTAATATCTAATTTAGGTGCATTCTCTAGATGAAAAATAAATTTATTTATAAAAAAATAAAAATCTTCATTCATTTTTCTTGTTTACAACAACTTTATTTCATGATTGGTGTAAATGGCATAAATACTAGAAAACCCTTGCAAAAAACTGACTTCATAAAATTTAACATTAAGACGAAACTGGCAAGCATTTTTTTATTTTTTTTTTTATTTTACTTGCTATTTTCATTTGGTTAACTTAATTTTACTACAAAAAGTTTTTTTTTTCTTCATTTCTTTTGTAAACAAATAGATTTCACATTTATTTCTTAAAACTAGTCAATTAAATGTTTTTAACATATTTTTGTTCAATCTTTTTCTCTTACACTGGTATAGATGTTTATCAAATTTAATTTTATTCACATCTGAAAGTCTTTTTCAATAGTGTTTCTTTGGATATGGTCACTCAGTAGTGATATAAAAATGAAACCAAAATCGTTCAGTTTCATAAAAAATTTTGATGTGGTTTCATGGTATGAAGATGAAACCAAAAAAATGTCAGTTTTTTGGTTAAGCCACACATCTCTATCCACATGTAAAAGTTCCCTACAAAAATTGTAAAAAAATGTCCTTAAATATTATGAGAGTTATGATATACCTTACCCAATAGTGACATTGAACTGTGTATGGTGGCAACTTTCAACTTCCTTTATGATAAAATGGTCAATCACAACTGAAATGTCAACTCAAATATTCAATATCAATATTCACATGATTTAAGTTCTTGTATTGTAAATTATTGGATTGTGCAAAAAGTCAATAAGCAAATTAACTTTTTGGCCAACCCAATATATCTGAAGGAAATAACAGATTTGCTTTGCTTATATATCACCAAACAAGTTTTGATAACTTCAACTAAAAGTTATATCTGTTTAATGCTTTATTGTATTTTTTCCAAGTTTTGAATAAAATGTACATTGAGATCAAAACTGTGGCTAAACTGTCCAAAGTTCATCTATTTTTGACCATCTCAGTCATTATCAAGAACTGGTTGTTGTCAATATGGTAAACAAGATTATATAATGCTTGGATGTACATACATATATAAAAGGACATTGAAGTCAACATCCAAAGGTAGTAGTCTGTTTCATGCTAAACATCAAATGTCAGACCTATGGGTTGGGTTTTTGCTCAAAACAGAGCAAAAACAATGCATATGGTCTGACGATTGTGTTTAGCATGAAATAGACTGCCACCTCCGGGTGTTGACTTCAATGTCCAATTTTATATTTACATATGTTCTATCCCTGATATTGACCACTTTAACACATAAATATAACATACCTTAAAACCATATTTTATCATATATATGTTTTTTTTTTTTTTTTTTTTTTTTTTTTTACAGTGGTGGAATTCAAATAAATCAAAAATAACAATTCTAGGCAATATAATCTTATTTTTGCCATTATTCTTGAAAGTTATACTATATTTTTAAAATGCTTGCAAAACTTAAATAATTTTTCTTTAACCTTTTATAAAGTGTTATAGATCATTGGGGGTGGGGGAGTTTTCTCTTTCTTATACAAGGATTTGTCTTTGCCAATAGAAAAAGTTTTCACTGAATAAGTGAAAATGTATTCCCCCAACCCCTGTGAAAATATTTCTTTGCACTTATTTTGTTTCCTTTTAGTGTTGATTCTATTTATTCCTGGAAGGGTAAAAAAGAGAAGTGGAACATTCAGGTGTACAACAAAAATTCTTAGCCCAACACCTCCCACACCCCACACTCCGCACCATCTGCTCAAGTAAATGGTGAGCAGTCAATCATTAGATGAGTAGGGGCAAAAATATACATCAATTACTTGCCTTTTTCTTTCCTTTTAAAAACTTTTTCTCTGCTATCCCTATATTTTATTACACATTATGAATTATATATAATTCTTGGAAGATAGCTCTGGTTCCATAGGTTGAGTTTGATATTCTAGGGTAATGACAAGAATAGAATTGATGGACGATTTCTTTTGGAAATGAGGAACAAATATCAGAAGATACAGGTCATAAGTGCAACTAGTTATGATAGCGCAACATCAACCCTATTCCAACGTGTCTTGGCTTTCATACAATCATAACTATAAGACATGCTACATTACAACCAAGTAGGCTGAACCACATGAATAATAGAATTTAAATCTTTTTGCTGAAGGACAGGAAATTAAAAAATAAAAAAAAAATAAAAATAACCTTTCAACTTATCCCCAGGAAAACAAAGATTAAAAGGACAAAGGAAAAATTTTCAAGACAATAATAAGCAATGGGCCCACTGTTGTATCCTAGTGTCTTTTGAAAAAGAAGTACTAAATAAGACAAGTGACTAATTACCAATTTCATAAGTTGCATATATTCAAGTTAATTGGTACAGACAGAATACTCAAAAAATGTCCACAAGCTTTTTTTTTTTTTTTTTCTCATCAGCCTTTTCTCCAAATCCATCTAATATGGAGTGGTATCCAAAATTGAATAAAATCAAACAAATGATAAGTAGTCTCCATCACGTAAAACAGCAAGTGAATACTAAATAGAGGTTCTTATACTTAATAGTCATATGATAATTTTGACTTTAAGTTGGTAGAAAGATTTCCTGATGAACCTTCAAAAAGATCATTCTCATATGACCTTTCCCCAAATAATTATCAATTAAACTATATAGATTTTTGTAAATAAAATACCAAATTGAAATGGCAAGAACAGACATTAAATTTCCATTTTAATTATCAGATATCCTCTGGAATGGCAATTGCAATATTTGAAAATATCATTGATATATGAAAATATACTTCAGTGATATACAGATATTAATGAATTTTATTTATCATCTAATATTTCTTATTACTTTAAACATTATATTTAGTGTGTACATGTGTTTGAGTAGACATCTTCGTTTTTTTTTATTATTGCTATTATTAAAGAGTGTCAGATTTATGTCTACCAGCTTGTACATACGAGAGTCTCAGTAAAGAACATGTACCTTCTGACAGAGTTCAAACCTGCGTTCACCTTTATAAAGGTTAATCACTGTTAGACCAGGTATGCTTTAGATCACTCAGCCATGGAAAACTTCCAATTACCCTATTTAAAAAACATATCTCGTTTATTTCTCTTTATTTCTTTGTGTAATTGAATGATGCTTAGCTGTGAAAACTTTGTTGCTGATTAGTCTAAAGCATAATGGGCTGGACAGTGGTTTCCTCTCATAAAGGGGGTTCAAGTTCAAACCCTACCAAGAGGCAAATATTCTTTATTAAAAGTCAAATGCACAAGCTGATAGATGTTAAAAACAAGGATATTTAATCAAGCACATGTATTCACTAAACGTAATATGTAAAGCAGTAGGAAATCTATGGCTGGCCACTTTATTCCCATCTACTAGAGCACCTAGCTAATCCCTGTTGCAGACGTCTGCTCAGGCACATTTGTATTTATTTAACATCCACAAAGCCCACCTCTGGTTTATACTACAACTATGCTGAACAGACCTTACTTACAGTTTCTGGGAAAGAGTGCATTATCTGTCATAATCAACACTCTGAACATGTCTATCATACTCAAACCTTTGGTTGCAATGACTTGTGAGTTTGTGCTAATACAACTATTGACAGCTCTCAAATAGTTCTGTCTACTCAATTTTCCTCATAGGGTTTGGGTCAACCTGTGGTATGGTCTTCAGGCACTTTCCAAAGGTGCTGCACAATGGGATCACCAATAACATCAATAAGTCACTTTCCCGACAAATCAACCATGGTGAGATTTGAACCTGAATCTCATGGTCTGAAATTGTTCTAACCACTCAGCCACGCACCCATAAGAAATACTTCTCTATTAAATGATGGAAATTGTCTGGTGATTGTTATATATCTTGGATGAAAAGGATTGAAAATCTGTTAAATGCTGTTATTTTCCCTTTCAACAATTAGTATATATTTAGCATAAACACTATATATATAAATATATATATATATTTTTTGAGAGAGAGAGGGAAAGAATTTGTTGTTTGTATGCATACTATGCTTACATCAAGGGACAGTTTAGCAGATGTCAAACTTTTAAGAGCAAGTTTTACAGAGTGAAGGGCATAGTCAATAATGACTCCACAGATTATTTAATATCTGAACCAAGACATTTTGAGAAAGACAATGGAGCGATTTCCATTTGCCTCCACCACAGTTTAAAATTCAGTCTTTCTTCAAAACTGGCTGCTATCCAAGGCTACAAAGCTCAGTCTACTTTGCTAGTTAACTTATAGGTGAAAGGAAATAGACTAAAGTCTTTTTGAAGGAAATTTGTATGAGTGTAGGTAGAAATTGAACTTAGCTCACTAGGTCAACTGTCTACACCAATAACCATTATGCTACCTACATATCCTTTCTAATTTGAGAAACAGTTGCTAGTACACTAAATGAAAAATGTTCTATACTTTGTTCATAGTTGACCTGAAAAGTGCAAGCTTGTGTCAGTAAAGACTTTGATGCATTTACTCACACATTTTATGTGCTATATTCTGCTAGTGTTTTCTAATCACTTTCACATGCCAAGCCATTTTATTTTATTTTTACTCAAATGCATATAAAAAAAAAAGCAAAAAAACTGTTTGCCCACAGTGTTGTAAAAGATAAAAAAAAAATAAGATTTTTCAAAATGGATGCTGCAATCAAATGACAGCTGAGATTTTTTTTTTCACTTTGTGTATTATTCTGATGTGTCCAGCCATTGGCAAAAAAGTTTAATGACTATCACAAAAAATAAATAAATAAAACAATTATTACTGTCATATAGGCATTTCTAAATAAGTGAATGGAAACAAAAGAAATATACTTTAATATTTGAATCAATTTATACTAAGCTCTTTTATGAAGTTTTTAAAGCACAAATTTATCATAAACGAATTAGTTAACATTTCTTTTAAATAAATTCTGACAATGTGCTTATAAGGAAAAATAACTTTAATAGACATGTAACATGAAAAGCATTTATTGAATCTTTCTATATAATGCTTGTGTGTATATTTGTACATCATTATTTACTTTGTGATAATAATGAAGATGAGGATATTAGTTTGAATATAAATGATTTAAATAATGAAATCTTTATGGCAATGAGAAAGTGTTAAAAATGAAACATACATGCAATGGGGAAAGGAGTGGTTTTTAAAATTCAATACAGCCAAAAACCAAACTAGTAATATTCAAGTACCCACAATTAGACGCTGAACTTTCACCTATCCTTGCCTTGAAGGCCTATTGGGATTCAAACTCTCCCCCAGATCACAAGATATCTGATCTATTGCTAAAGATCAGCTGGAAAAATGGTCAGTTCATTGTACTGCTCCAGTAACTATCTGACCCACCACTTGCTGTACTCTATCTTTACAAGAGTCAAATCAGAACAAAAAATATGTATTGCTGCTACATCTGAGCTGGCTGAAGCTTAATTGCCTGTCTTGATAGAACTCAGATTAATTAATTTTCCATCTGACAACCCTTTTCCCCACAGACAAAACATTACAAGCCTCTCACTGCTCTATTGCTACTTCCATGGCATGTGTTCTGACAAGCTACATTCCTTAGTCTCATCAACTCTTAAATTTACAATTGATGCCCACCATACGATGAACCAAAGTATGAACCATCCCCATTCCATTCATATTCAAGTAGTATTCAATAAGTTGGAAGTTCGACTCAGCCTCATCAACTCTGAACTTTACAAGTGAGACCCACCATACCATGTACAAAAGTATGAACCATCCCCATTGCCTTCATATTCCATTAGTAAGTAGTAAGTTCAACTCAGTCAGTTTCTTCCCTAGAACTGCTACTTTGTGGAAAAAAGTTCCGGTAGGATGTTTTCCCAATCACTACAATCTTGACTTCTTCAAGTCTAGGTTTAACTATTATCTTTCCTGCATAACTTCACTTCTTGCCTTTTTTTTTTATTATTTACACTCATACAATACCACACAGTAACCTACTACCTTGAGTGGCTCTTGGGTCTTGTATTGGGTGAAAATAATGTTAGGTCCTAAATCAAATGGCAAAATATGTGAAACTTATCAGTAGACCTCCTTTAAAAGGAGATTCATCAGGAAAATAAAGTGGTGTAATGAGTAACAATACATTAAAATTGATTCTTCTGAATGCTGTGCCAATGGGCCAATGAGATGGAGCAAAGGCTGGTTGGTTACTAGTTGAAACTATCTTCACAGGTGGCAACTTCAACAGGATGGTGTAATGTACTGGGATAGGATTATAAGTGAAGTGGCAGATTCCTGTTGAATTCCAGATTCCAGTGTTAAGATGATAATATAGACAACCATTTTATTTGAATGCACACAGAGTCATGGGATTTATGACTTTAGTACTGCTCAATTCTTGCTTGCCTGTTTCCACTGGGTCTAAGTCTGTACTATCCAGCCCAGGGATTGAACTCATAATTATTGTAACCAAATTCATGAATCAATATTTTAATCCAAAAGATATCTCTAGACATGAACAGCAGAATGTGAAGAATATACTACCTGAAATTAAATAATATCAAAGCAAACCTTTAGGTTTACTTGGATGATTAGTCATCTGACAAAGGTCACTGCAGCTAAAATGTTATAACAACAAAGATGATGACACTAGTCTGAATGTAAATAATGATAATTCCTAATCCCAGAAATTCAAAGATTTCATGTTACTTGTTTTGTTCAATTTTCAAGAATTGCCATTCCAAATAATTGTCAAAAGGATTGTTTCCAGGTTCTCCATTTTCTTCTGTCACTTGTTTTTTACTTCCTGGTCAGTGTCAGATGATACAAAATCCAATGCATATTTAATTTTCTCAAAACAGAATATTGACAGCATCAAAATGTGATGAGCATTTCATGTCAGATAAAGACTTGACCATAAGTCTTTTTCTAAAGAGGATGCCAGAATATTCCAGCAGTGTATAAAAGCTAGGGAAGATAAATACTGATGCTTTTACTCTCAAAGTCCAGCAAAGGAGACATTGATAGCAAATTCATTCACTCAATGACTGCAATCTAGTATAGCATCCAGACATATTTGAAGCATAGAATAGAATCAGTATTCTGTATATATAAAAAGTGATATTTTCTCTGCTGCTGTCTTTTGATTAGTTAGTAAATTCTTCAATTAAAACCTATTGTTTTTTTTATCTTGTTTTGAAAGCATTTCCTAGATCTTGAAAAACTCTTTCTCCTTGCGCACTGAATATATCAAATTACAAGGCTAGACATTAACCAAGTTAAAACTTATAATTGACTAACGATCAAACTGCTGGGGCAGTTGAATCATAGACCAAATTGAGGTAACAAAAAAAAAAAAAAGTCTCAGAATTGTCTACATTATAAAAAGCCATTTCCCTTTATGTCGTCGTTTTCAACTCTTTTTAGATTTCTGATACCATTTATTTCCAGTGACAACAGCAACAAAGCTTTCCCCCCAATAAACTGCTTACCCTTTTGATTTTCTACCCAAAATATCCCCCACATCTTCCTTGATTCTATCTTGATACTTTGGCCAAGTACCATTTAATTGGAATGTTGAACAAGTCCAACTAGTAAGTTCCTCTTCTCTCCCTAAGCTACTTTTGCCAATTAGGGTCACCAAGAACATCATCTAGTCATACCACACATTATATTTCTTATTCTAAACATTTTAGTGGATGCCCAAGTTTCAATAGATACCCATTTTTTTTTATGTGTGAATTAAATCTACTGGCCTATATTTGAGAGACTTAATAAAGAAAATGTTCTCTCCAAAAGGGTTCAAACTTGCATCCCACTTTGTAATGGAAGTTTAGCATGTCTTATTGTCTCTCAAATGTGCAGGCTGGTAGACATTGTTTAAAACATAAAAAGGGCTTCTATTCAAACATGGGTATCCACTAACAGATCAATGAGAAATAATGTCAGATTAAAAATAAAAAAAAAAAACAATTCCTTAGAAATTTTATATATATCACACATGCACACCAAAATTTAAGTCCCACTCATGATTTTTTTAAAAAAAATTTATAAAAAGGTAGAGAGTTCTGTGATTTTTCTTCATTTAGTATATATTTTCTTTAATCACTTTAATTTCCCATAGACTGTCGTGTGGATAATATTAAGCACCCCCACAGTAAATAACTAACAATAATATACTTGCCACTTTCCTGTACAAAAATGGATTATGGTTATAGAAAATTTTACATTTTTTTTTTTTTTTTTTATAGCTATTCCTGGATTAAAAGAAAAAAATTGATCATAAAGTTAAAAACAAAACAACGTAATGGTGTTAATATTACTTGCCACTGTCCTGTACAAAGATGGATATGGTTACAGAAAATTTTACATTTTTTTTTTTTTTTATAGCTATTCCTGGATTAAAGAGAAAAACAAATTGATCATAAAGTGAAAAACAAAACAACATAATGGTCATTTTACTCAGATCATTATTAATATTAATAGAACAAATTGTATAAATAAGAACACAGAACAATTAACAATCAATGTGTCTATTTTGTGACAAAAGTTCAGTATGCACATTTCACTAGATCTCTAGTTTTGTATAAAGAAAAAAAAAAAAAAAAAAAAAAAAAAAAAAACGTACAGTTGTTTGGAGTACCAGTTGTATCCTGTCTTTTTTATCACAATCAGTAAGATTACCACTCAACTCCACACACAAAACACAACCACTCAACTCGTCGGCATCTGATACCCGTCTGATGTTCTCTCGTTCATGCTCATTTTATCAAGTGGCTGAGGTTCAGAAATTTGCGTAAACCACAAATTCATCTCACAAAATCTCTGTGCTCCAAGATCATGTTGTTCTTAAATGGCATATTTTGGATCAAACATATTTTTTTCTACATATTCTGCATGCAAGACACGTATGGGCATGTTTTGTTCCAGGAAGTAAGCTGTTTTCCCTTCTACACATGTCTATGATGCTTTGAGGAAACACTGGGATAATTCATCCAATTATTTCCCACATAACACTCAAATCAAAAGAATTTATTGGCTATTCCATAACCGATATCCTAGGATATTGCAAAACCTTCTGAATAATCCTAGTTTTGCATATTGGAACATTATCCTGTATCAGAATGATTGCAGCAGAGTGTTTATCCATCTGTGGTACAAAATGGTTTTGATGATGTATTCTAGTCAATAAGAGACCAATTTTTTGTCATAGCTAAAAACTTACATGATCATCAGCTCATACCAATTTGAACATGGTCCACAAAACACTTTCATAATTGGAGGTATATTTAACTCAGGTTGTCAATCATGCATCTGAGCTAAATGGACATTTTCAAGTAGGTTGTTTGGCACAAAAGCCAATAGACCGGCAACAACTTTTGGTTTTTACACCTACTGATTTATACATTGTTCTTGGCATTGTTCTTGAGATAAAAGCAGTTCTGTATAAGCAGGACAAGGGAGCAATCAATGTCATGTTTTATAACATGGATGACCTGATCTAGATAGATGAACCATGTTTGGCACCATTTATACATCAACAATTCAACTCTGGACTCACACGAAACTGTTGAAATCCAATCACGTTGATAGGCCAGTGCAATAACTACCAATAAACTGTCATTTGACATTCAAAGAAAGACTTTATATTTCATGTGTGTGTAGCCTTCATTTAGCCTTTATTTTTGGTATGCATTTTAAACTGCTTTCAATATGAATTAAGATGGACCTGTAATTTCATCATTCAACACTTGTGAATACAAAGTTTGGTAGACAGTAACAACCCTCTGGAATTGTTATATTTTACAAAAAAAAATTATATAAAAATATATATTTTTCATTTACAGATGCACAATTTTGGGGTATAAATGTGTGTTTGTGTATTTAAAAAATGCTATATTTGTTGGAGAAGAGTAATTAATATTAATTTTTGTAGATATGAACAATGTGGTCTGATGAAACTGCCAGTTAATAGTAGTTGATTTCTACATCCATGCTGAGATTATATATCTATATATATGAGAGAGAGAGAGATGTGTGTATATATATATATATATATATATATATATATATATATGAGAGAGAGAAAAAGATAATGCTGGGTTCATCTGGAAAGCATCCAACCATTCAATATAAAAAAAAAATTTTTTTTAAATAATATAGCCTATGGTAATGGTACCTTAGTCGGCTTGGCAATTCCCACACTTATCCCAATGTCTTTTAGACTTTCCAGAAGAAAGTCTGTAAAATCCTCCTTTGGGATTACTAACAGCTACCTCATATTCTTCTTAATCTATTCCAGGTTTTCAATGTTTTAGAGAAAGCTAAAAAGTTACAGGAAATCAAATGTAGATTGTGGAGGTGAAAAGTGCTGACAAACTATAGTGATTCAATGTGTTGTGCCATAAATAGGAAAGGTTGAAATACATATAGAGAATAATTTTATACTGGAGTATAATGTGGAACACAGTTGATAACACAAACTAATTTAATAAACAGTTAATAGTATTTATCCAAGACCTCCCCTCAATGTGGGATGTGGCACAAGGCCTGTTTTTAACAAGGCTTTCAGAGCACATATGCTCAAGCAAAAATCCCCCTGCATACATGGGGTTGGGCAGCTGTCTACCTACCCAGACAAGACTGTCCATAGGATCTGAATTCCTCTCTGTTCAAAAGCAGAAAGTCGACAAGCAGAGTAGCGATTAATCTTTAACGCCTCTCCCTCAGTAAGAGAGAGTGCAGTTTAAATATTCTCAGACCAGTCCATCTGGGGGGTGGGGTTTCAGCTACTCCACAACACAATTTTTTGCCAAAATGACCCTGCACAAAATGTAAAAACAATCTATCATGGTCATTGTGAATTTGGAAAGGGAGCATGTTCATACCTGTTCAGCAAAGTCACCTCTGGCTGGTTGGTCAGACAACTTATTAATTTAAATATTCAAAATTGCTGAGTGCATTAGGTTGGATGTGTGTGTGTGTGTGTGTGTGTGTGTGTAACTATTTCAGGTTTTGTCATCACTTGATCTATTTTCAAATATGGATAGCATAGATCTGGATTTTTAGCCCTGCTAAGATCTTACATTCTTTTGTGTAGACATATATATATATATATATATATATATATATATATATATGTATGTTAGGTATCTTTTGATGAAAATTATTTACTTTTGAAAATAGAATGGTATTTTATTGAAGATTTAAGGAGTGGGGAAACAAGATTTTAAAATTTTATGGGTATGTCCTGTTTGACCAATCAAAAAACAGGTCAATGCTAAAGCAGAAAAGTGAAAAAAAATGTAGGTTAGAGGTTTTGGGGGTGTTATTCATACTTGTCTAGATGAGCTGTCATTTTTAAACATGTTACCATTACTTCTGGTTAAGAATATAATTTTAAGATACAATGAAATGATTATATATATATATATATATATATATATATATATATATATATATATATATATATATATATACACACACACACAACAATAGGTTAATTTTAGGATTCTGTAGATTCTTATTCTGACTGATGGTAAATAATCTAAAAAGAAAAAAAAAGTTCAAATATTTTAGCTTCCATTCTGTTGTAACAGAGTTATCAAAAACAACAGTAGAAACCTGGAATTGGCTTAACTTTTGGTACAGGTAAATATAATGTAGAATAGAAACTAGAAAAGAAAATGTTTAGCCATGACAAACTAATGCTTTTCAGCAAAAGCTACTGCTACTCCTCTTGATGTAGGAGTATTTTTATGTCTTTCATTCAACAGCAGAGTCCAAACTTGTAGGTAAATATTCTCCCTCACAACACATTGCCAAAAGATTTTCTCCCTTCTTTATTGTATTATTATCATTCTTTTTTAACCACAAAAAAGTATTTTCATTAAAACCTTCAGTCAACCTTAATTTTTTCTTAAACTGAATGTCAAACTTTGAAAGAGAAAAAAACTTGATGCTCCGATAAGAAAATAACTTGCCAGTAAATGAAATAAATAAAACACAAGACACAATAAACATCTATACTTTACTAAGAGCAAGTAGAATAGATGACAGTTACTCAAAACAATACAAACTGCCTTTTTAAAAAAGCTGCTGTATTTTATTGCTAAAATAGCCAGCACATGTAACAAAAAAAAGGAAAATGTTGAATTATTAATGGCCCCAAAACAATGTTAGCAATAATTTTTGAAAACTACTTCATAAAAATGAAAAGGCTATTCATGAATAAAATATTCATGTTTAGCATCATAAACAAGTTCTTTAAAGGAAAAAAAAAAAAAAGTAACCATTTCATTTAAATTTGTTTCCATCGCAAAGACTTATCAAACCATATATTGCTCATCTCTCAATAAGTCTTAAATCTAAAAGTCATTTTCCTTTTGAAGCACTAACAAATTACAAGAACAACTTAATTTTCAATAAACATGTTTCATCAACATTTAAAATATCTAACTCAAAATGTTGTACTGTTATTATTTTATTACTAGTTTTATCTTTCCTTTTATCACAATATATACTCTTAAAAAACTTGTGAATAAAGGAGTAACTTCAGAAACTATTCTGAGGGTATAAAATACCTCCCACTCCCACCAGTGAACCAACATCCTTACTGGATTGTAACAGCAACATATTTTTTGATTTCCACCT